>VWZP01002415.1:1279068-1282509 GCA_013396995.1 Dicaeum eximium | reverse complement strand
AAAAAAGAAAAGAAGGACTCATTTTTGTGCTATGACAATTTTATCAGAAAGGAATTCGTATGTGCACTTAGGGTTAATCCCACCTCTCCCTTACCAATAGAGTAAGACTAAAAGTACTCTTCACAGTCAATATGTAAATATCTGGAAGCCTCACCTTCATGCAGACTTTTGCCTGATGCATTCTAGTGCTTTGGGAACAAAATAAAGTGATAGGAGCCCACACAAATGATTCATACATCTCTATTGATATATTGTGAATCTGATGGAAAACTACCAGGATCAAAAGTGAGTTACATTCACCAAAGTATAAAAATATAATATGATAATGATATAAAAAAGTGATGCCTAGATCAGGAGTTAATCCCAATTTAATGTATCACATAAGAAATGGCAATTCTAGTTACATTATCTCTTCTATAACACTGCAGCAGGCTGGAGAAAATGTTAAAGAGCACGGCAGGAAATCAGATAGACCATTAAATAAATATTCTGTAACTAATTAACCATTTAATTAAGCCTCTCTATTTTACCTTTTGATTTATCCATAATTCCATGAGAATGAAAGAGTAGTGATGTTCTTATAAGAACCACCAGATATCATTTTACATTTTACACTTATATTTTACAGTTAATTTCACATTTTATTATTTTCTGACATAATTTCCTTAGGAATCCATTTATTTATTTGATTTTCTCTTTCACTCTTACATAGACAGTTGTGTTTCTGATGTTGGGAGTCTTGTTTGTGGAAGATCTTGAGCTACTGCACTAAAAAAAATTGTTGGCCACTAGAGCCTGCAGATAAATCCAAACTATCATGTGGTTCAGCATTATAGGCAGTGACTAATCACTCACCAAAATGCTTTCATGCATGGGCATTCTGCAAAAGTGAGGAGGATTCACCCCCTCTCCTTTTAAATAAATGAAGACCTGAGGACACTCACTGTGGCTACGAAGCTGCATATGGAATAATGTAATCTACTATGCAAACAGTTCTGTGTACAGCATGCTATTTTGATCAGTCTCTCTGGGGAAAAATACCCCCTGCATCTTATAATTAAAAAGCTATTTAACAGTGTAAAAATACAAATATTCCCAAATCAAGTTTCAGCCAAATATCTTGTACAATTCAAAACACGGATATCAGAGACAGCAATGGTCTTGTGTTTACACCCCACAGCACTACAGAGAGATGAACACTTAGCTTTTGTTTTGGTCTCAATTCATTTTTTCAAGAAGCATAATTAAAAACTGCATTAATGCCACCAATTATGGCCTCCAAGGGACCAGAAACCCCATGTTACTGTGTGATGGAACACAACTGAGCTGCGAACATCCATTTGCCATTATAATACTCATTAATCCTGCCAAATACAACTCATTATGAGACTTCAAGAAAATCATCTCATAGGCAAACACAGCACAGAATCTATCTGTCACTGCATTCCTCTCAGCACAAGTTGCAGGGGTGGAAATTGTTCAACGTAACTAATTTATGAAGCTGCAAACTAACCATTCATTTCTGACACAAACCAGGAGGTGTCTGAAAATGTATAAGGACTTCTTTCCTGCTGAAACATCCATTTAATTGTGTCTTCTTCAAAAGTGAATGTTTGATAGAAGTTGAAGAAAACACTGTGAAAATGGGAAGAATTGCCTAGAAAATTTGCTCAAATCAGTGTTCCTTAATTAAAGGCCATACTTCTCTGAAAGAGGCGCTGGAATTTCTCTTTGAACTACTGGATTCTGTGCCAGAGTCATTTGGTATTTAGATTTTCCTGTGTGTAAAAATACTGTCCAGATTGCAAGGATGTGTTCAGATTTTCAAGCTGTCCACTTGAAAGGATTCAAGGAAAAGTTGAGGTATTGAAAAGAAGAGGTTGTTTGAGGAAGACGGATGCATACTGAAAGCACTGTGGATGGGTGGAGAGTTCCTTGTAGCATACCAGCTGTCCTCAGCTGTGTTGCAGAAATTTTGATTCCATTCAGAAAACATTTCTGGGGGTGTTTGTTTGTTTGTTTGTTTGTTTGTTTGTTTGTTTGTTTTTCTGGTGTAAACTGAAGGGGTTCTTTGATTTCTAATACTGTATTTTTAAAGTGAATAGAATCCTGTCTGTTTCATGTAAAAAAAAAAATCAGAACAGAAAAGTTCTGAGCTGAGAAGAAAAATAAAACAATAACTGAAAGAAAAGCTATACCTTATAGATACTCACACAATTAAATGAGTTCCTTAGGGAATCTAATATATCCTTGCTCTTTGATGTCTGAAGTCAGGATTAGTGAAATCCAGACTCTAGAAAATTTAAAGATGGTATAGTCCTTCTCTTTTTAAAATAGCTCTTTGAGGTCAAATTTAAAACTCATGCAGAGAATGGAGAATATTAAAGGAACTCTCATGAAACTCAGCATGCTTGGCATCTCTGAGGTTAACATTCATTTTGAACAATACCTTGTTCCATTTAAAACTGAGAGATTGTTACAACAATGTGTATTCAGTTCTAAATAAAGTTAGGATAATAAAAAGAGCAATTCTGCATCGTACATCTGGCAATGCAGCCACCTGTGTTACGATAAAAAGCCATAAACCTCTCTAGGTGCTTGTTCTGCCTCAGAGTGTTTGACTGCTACAAATGTAATCTCTCTGGGGCAGGGCCTCCATCTTGTTCTACAAATTCACTCATTTTTGGGTATGGTGCTATGCAAAGAAGCCAAGGCAAATCATGGGGACATGGTTGTACTTTGCATTTCTTTCTTATACAGATTTTTATTCATGTTTATTCATTCTGAGCATCCAGAGACTTTCAGCCTAACACAAATGGGCTGGATCTGAGGAAATAACTTTCTCTTGTACAAATCTGTAGATATTGATATATGCTCACATGTGTACATTAATTACTCAAAGTCTTGTTTAAACATATTAAAAGAAAAGAGTTCACGGTCCCAAATGAGGTTAGGCATGCTTTTGATAGGCAAGGCCATTTATTTGTCAGCCAACCATGTATTTGTGAATCCTTTCTCTCTCAAGGCTCCCTACCTCATTTCCTAGCTGCATCCTAGCATCAGGGCTTTGCTCAGTAGCCCAGGCAGCTAATGATTTCCTCTGTGTGCCCTGTTGGTGCTCCATCTACATAAAAGAGAGTATTTGACACAGCAAGATCCTCACTTTCAACTTGTCTGAGCCCTTGCTGCTCAAACTGTTACCTGAAAATAAACTGCTCAGTAATCCCTTCATATATATTTAAAGAAGAGTTTGGTAGCAGTAGTCAACAGAAGTTTGGAAACCTTTTAGCAAGTAATGGCTTCCTCTGAAACTCAGAATATAGACTTTATAACTAAAGCTTATAAATATCTGATTTCAGAAGTGCTGAATTTTCTGACATCAGTGAAAATAAAGGGGAGCTGTAGCTTATAGAAACTATAAAGCCTTTTGCTCATGATATA
>VWZP01002415.1:1269068-1274068 GCA_013396995.1 Dicaeum eximium | reverse complement strand
TGCAAAGTGAAGCTAATTCAAATTTCTCTTCAGAACAAGGGCAACATTTTAGTCATGTTCCTTTTCAGTCTGTTCTGCTGCCACAAAAACAAAATCAAAGGTCAAAGAACACATAGAAAGAATTCTGCTCTTTTTAACTTCCCTCCTCAGACCCCCTGGAAGTCACAGTATTTTCTTGAGACGCTCATTAGGCACAATGTGGGAAATGGGACAATCCAGGCTAATGAAGAACATGGTGGTAGACCAGAAAAAAAAATACTTATCATAAATCCTTTTGCCTTTCCTCAGTGTGGCCCTGAAATTTCTCAATGAACTTTGCAAATTTATTCGGTCTTACATGGTGCGTTTAAAATACCTTTTTTTCCATTTTTCCTCACAGCACCAGATTTCAATCCAGAACTGTCCTCCTGTACTTTACTACATGACTGTTCTACCAACAGCTTTGTCTTTAGCAATTTCTTTTTTCTGTATTTATAGATGAGTAAAGCTGAATCCTGCAAAATACTGAAATAATTCCAGACCAAAATTTTTATATATATGTACCTTTTGTGCTATGCTTTAATCTGAGTCAGTCTGATTGCAATTAGATTTTGATACTGTTTCACTTCTTGCTGACATGTACCATATATTTGTAATTTTCACTAAAACTTTTGCTAAATAATTACAAAATTTTCAAAGTGTCAGAATTTTGCTGGATTTAATGCCCATCATGTTCTTAAGATTCTCTTGTCCATGGTATAAAGACAATATTCTTTTGTAGTATCTGGTTTCAGAGAATAGAAGAGTCTAATACTTTATTACTTTAGAGTTCTGTGATACTTTCACTGTACTATTGAACCAATCATATTCACCACCAGTATTCATTTTATATGAAAAACTGAAATGTCCCATGAGTAAGTTCTGAGACCTTTTATGTGGTTACTGTTGCTAAGGAAACCACATCCTTGATATCCATGTGTCCAACATGTCAGTCTCATTTTGCATCTAGCTATCCATGAGCCAACTGCAGCATGGAGTAAAGAAAAAAGGGAAGTGAAAAACAAGACAAAAGAAGCTGAAAACTGTTTCCTACCAAAGTTTATTTGCATACCTGTTGGAGTTAATTCTGTGTTCTTCTATGTTACATCCACCTTGGTTTTTTTGATACACACTAGTTGCTCACAATAGACTGAAATACAGTCTGAAAAGGTGCAATAATTATTCCTCTTCAGGTAGCAAACTATAACCTGTGCTAATCATCATCAGCCAGGAAAACCTTTCTGAAGGCCTTTCTGAAGGAGGATCAAGGAGGATCAAGTCCAAATAACCATTCTTGAAAACACATTTCATACAACATTCCACAGCACCAAAAATAAGTTGCTGGAAGAAAACCGAAAAGCCGATGCTTTCTTTAATTTTAAATTAAAAATTAACTTAAGCAAATATTATTTTATTATTATTTATGAATTAATGTATGCAGTCCCTTATCATCATATTTGCTTAACTTGTAATGCAATATGCTTAATTTAGATATACCACAGAAACATTTTTATCTGAAAGTCTAGTGGTATTGTTCTCATGACAGTCAAAATAACTTTATCTCAGTTTCTCAGAGGGTCAAAATGCAGATTTTTATGTACTTTGCTTCTTGAAATTCAAAGAACACTGGGTGACTAGCAGATATTTATATCTTCAAAAATCTCCTTTTTTTCAGTTGTACCCACACTGACCAATGTGTCAAAGCATTGTGTCAAAGACATCAGAATGAGCTCTACAAAAGCAGCTGTATCTACATGCACAGTTAAGTGCTCTGAAGAATACAACATAGCTGTGTCTGCCTATCCTGCCCTTATCCTTGCCACAATTCCTTCCTGAAGAAGTGTCATTATTAAAAAAATAAAATTATAAAGGTAATATAGTAAATTTTAGCCTGTATTATGTATGTTTTATTACTATCCTATGCTGTTTGGCTCTTTAGGCTCAAGTATTGAATAATGTCCGTGTTATGCCACTTTTCAGTGGGATTGTTAGCATGGGTACATGCTTCAAAGGCATCCTCATTTAGGGTCATAGCACCACAGGGAAATTCATTTTGGAGGAGGCCTCAGGAGACTTCTAATTCAACCTTCAGCTCTCAGCAGGGCCAGCTCTGCTGCCAAGCCAGGTTGCTTAAGGCTGGCTGTGTCTCACCATGTCATGAAAACCTCCAAGGATGGAGCTCTGGAGGCTGCTCTCCCCGCAGCCTATTTTATTAAATTCTGTCTTCATGTGAAAATGCTTTTCCTTATTTCCTCTTTTATTTGTTTGGGCCCTTGCCTCTCATCTTCCAGCCAGTGTGCTGCTGTGAAGGACCTGACTCACTCTTTATTCCACTCCATGGGTACACCAAGGGTTGCTGGTCAGGCTGCTGAAGTCCCCTGTTCTCCACTCTTGCTGGGTTTTTGGTGATCCCGGCAAGAGTGAGAACCCACCCCCTGGGCCCTTTGGAGGGGGTTCCCCTGCGGAGTTCTTTTCCAAGGATGAAGAACATGCATTTCTCTCGGTCTNACTAATCTATACACGTAACTTCCGTGATACTGCTTACTCTAACCAATAACTTTCTGCCACCAGTACTACAGAAAATGGAGCTGAAGAGGGACAAGAAGGAAGACGGGACAATGCGCAAAATCCTCCATCTTGTCTCCTATTCACTCTCATATTAAAATCCTAAAACCTTAAATTCTTCACCCCATGATAAACTACTACTACTACTACTACTACCTAATTCACACCTGTGTTCTCTAACTCATCCCAAAGCTTTGGTAACTTTTTCTAGGGATGAAGGTTAAAAGTAGTGTTCTGCTATTCTCTGTGTCCTGGATTCCAACACACACTGGACAAATTGAGCTCCCTCAGACATTTTGCACGGGCCAAGTGCTCGAGAACCTTGACACCTTTCCTGTGCTTTGGGACCCAAAACTGCACACACTAGTCTAAATTGCTGATGTATTTTTAAGTAGTTACGTAAATCTTTGGATTAAGATTTTTTTTTAAAAATCACAATAAAATTTCTATCTCAGTCTTTCACTCTTATGTCATGCTGTAAGTCTAGCTAAACAATTTAGGGATCCGAAAAAATTTCTTTTCAATTACTGCTGGCTGGTCTGAAGTGGCCTGGAAAAAGGAAAATCTAGAATCCATGCATGGCAACCCTCTTCTATGAGAAGTTGGCACAAGAATGCAAATTTAATCTGAAAGCAAAAGGGGTAGCTCACAGAGACTGATCACAAATCTACCAAGGTAGGAACTTCCAACTTGGCACTGGACTCCAAACTGATACCTGGCATTGTGCCACTAGCTGTAGCTTATTATGCCCTTCCTTCAGTAGTAAACTAATGAAATTAAGGCCCATCAATTAAATTTCTCTCTGTGGCTCTTGTTAATTTATCTGCATATCCGGTTCAACCCTTTCTTAGGATATTTGGTTAGCCTGAGTGCTAGCAGGCACTGAAGCCAAAGACATTAAGCGTGAATGTTATGCATGTAAACAAATTTTTAAAAATTAAAGAACGAAAGTAACAATAGGCAAAATAACAGCGCAGAACTGAATGTGCTAATGTCAAAGTATTGGCACGATGTCAGATGAAGTAAATATGGAAATAATATGATTATAAAGGAAAGATGAATAGCTATTAATTTTTTTAATTTGGAGGGCTTTTTTTTTTTCCCCTTATAATATCTTTTAGGGCATCTAGTGCTCAAACAAGTAGTGTACTCTTGGTTTGGTTGAATACAGTAATTCCTAGGTTCCTGTGTGAGGTGATTGCCTAACACATCACTCCTAAAAGTTTGAGTGCTTTAATTGGTTAATATCTATCCATGCTTCAAGAACATACACTTATCAGAGGCACTGTTAAAAGACAGTTTCTTTCCCTGGCTTCACAACACAATGCACGATGGTGTTTTACTGTGTGATGCGGACTCATGGGCATTATGATATTATAAATTATAAACCACAATACAAAGGACTTTAATGCTACATTTTGCATAATCTTAGTTAAGTGAACATGTATAGAAATAGCTTTTAATTTTACAAGCAGAGTCTTTGTTGGCATGATCTCTATTGTACAAATCATTTAGTTATTAAATATGTCAGTAAACTTATTGTTTTGGGGTTTCTTTCCCTGTCAGCACTTCCAGAAAGCATCCTTTTCCCAAGACTGTTTGAAAACTTATTTTCTCTTTTCAGCCTGTTTTTATGTGAAAACCTTTTCCATCATACTTATGCAGGGGTTATATTTGAAGTGAATGATGTCAGCATATTCCTGGAGATTAGTACAACTTTCAGACTGAAGCATATGCAGATGCTTAGCCCCAGGCTCCTTCCAGGTTTTGCATTACTAAAAAAGATTGTACAAGAAGGACTGTTGAATAAGGAGTGAAGAAGGGTCTTCAGTGTCAGAGAAATGTTGACTTATGTCCAAATGGTCAAAAAATTAGCTGAGTTGCAGTAGCAGAAAAGTTGTTTTCCATTACACACACAAAAAGGTTTGGAAAATAAATACATTTACTTTTAGAGTCTTGGAAACTGTGCACTAAGATTAAATTATTTCTCTTTTTTTTGCATTTGCCTTGAAATGCTGGATGAACAGGAAGATGTCTCGCCCTATATGTAAGATGTAGGATAAAGTTCTTTAGAGAAAAAGTGACAAGATATGGCAAACAGACAAGTAATAATTCAATGCTTTCATCTTGGCTGATGTTATTTGAATAACCTCAGACCTCACTGGAGGTTTCATTTTGAATATGAGACTTGTATAAAGCATTTCAACATGTAGTTATAAACATCATGTTTTCTTTCAAATTTTAAACTACTGATTTCTTTTGCTTCTCAGAGAAGTAATAAAATAATCATAGACCTTGCACCATTAAGTAAATCCTTTTTGAGAGTTAAATGTGACTTTGTTTCCCCACAGTTTTAAGTGAAAGTGAAAGTGAAATGGCTTGTTCTAAGCTCTTTGGGATACCTTACAATTAAAAAA
>VWZP01002415.1:1235127-1269047 GCA_013396995.1 Dicaeum eximium | reverse complement strand
AAAAAAAAAAAAAAAGGGAGCCAGTGAGCCAATGGTTCTGGGTTCATTCCACCTGGAATGCCTAGTGACCATCTGTCAATTGAATTCCATCCAGCACTCCTCCAGTAGTAAAATAATCAATAGCAATAGAAGTAATGGCTGAGTACCAAATTGAATAATGGCTTGTATTCTAACCTGATGACATTAGTAATTCTTGAACCTTTCAACTCAGACTGAAGTTTTCAAATTTCAACTTTTCGCCTATGTGCATTGGGCTTTTTTTCAGGATTTTTTTTTTTAATTTGTTTGACTTTGCCTGTAGATTTCTTCAATTCTTTTCTGAAGTTTGAAGGAGAAAAATGTTAAGGCTTTTTAAGCATGTAAAAATTGAGAAAATATGCTCATGACAGTAAACAATTACCATGACACTTTTTTCTAATCACTCTACAGCCAAAACAGCTGGGGGATGAAAGTTTAAATTTGGCAGGAAAACAGCACGAAGGAGAAGTGCTTTTGAGTGTTCTGGAGAAAATTGGTTTTGATGTTATTTAGTTATAGGCTTTTGAAACTCCATGTACTGAGCATGTAACACTAGTTTCTCATTAAGTTTCACAGGTGGATTCTTCAAGGGACAATTATATTGGTTTAGATGCAAAAGTTTCACCTCGGGACATATTGATTTTACATAATCTCACAGAAAACCTCTGCAGTGGGGTATTCCCAGAAATGTAGGTTCATGTCAGATAGATATAATGTAACTTTACTCCAGAATGAAAATATCCGTAGGCCAAAATAATGCTGCTATTCCATGTTATGATTTTGAGCACAATTATGTGCCTTGCCTTTGTGTCTATTACTCACCCAATAAAGTAGTGTGCATCACTTCTGTACTTTATTTGGGCTTTCAGTCTTCTTAAAAGCCACAGTTGTCAGCCATGAGGCCTATGTTTTGGAAGTTTCAATATTTTTTTTCTTTTCAGACATATATCATTCTCCAACTCCTAGAGTGTTCTTTTATGTAAAACAGATTGCTTGAAGGCACACAGATGACTTTAAATATTTCTGCACTTCACAGTGAATTGCTCATTCACCTGAGTGTTTAACTATGTCAGTATGTTCAACATTATCATATTTAATTGGATGGTTCAACAAGATAATATGCCAGTGCACACACAATTCAATGCATTATTGGCTCACAATAAATAAGGCAACTCTCAAATAAAACACAGGGGATTTAGCAAGAAGAAATTATGTATAATTGAGAGAGACATGAATGCATTGGTGGTTTGCTAAACGCTGATAACTTATCAATTCTTGCAAATTTGAAAATTAGTAAAAAATAAGGTTGTGAAAGAGAATGCATTTAAAAACCATAATTAAGAGAGGCAAATGCAGTCTCCATTGTTGGTGATCAATTTCATACCCTGACTTGCATGTGCAGAACATTTAAACTTACTCATTTTTTCCCTAAAGTTCCTGAACTTTCTATTTTAAAGCCATTGCTCTCATCCCTGAAAGGTCCTTCTTGAAGGAGGATGCTGGCATCAGCAATGCAGCTATTTTCTGTTCTTCACTGGCAATCTGCATCGTCACTGCTTGCCTTGATGCAAGACCAATGCTGAACAAAAACCAAGAAAAAGGAGAGCTAGCAAACAATGCATTGGAAACCTTTTGCATGCAAACAATACTCTTGGAAACTTTTTGAGAAATAGTTTATTACTGTTACTCAGGGATATCACTAGATCTGCAGAAAATAAAGCACAATTTTTAGGCTAATAAATTTTGTCTTAGACTATACAAAAACAGGTTTTTTAACTTAGATGAGCAGTAAAATTTTAACCAGTATATTTAAGAAATAATTTCCTTTTCCATTCTTTCTACGGCACAAATGGATCATTTTTATTCTCAGTTAAATAAAAAAATGCAAGGAAAGAGGAAATTTTCAGCTAAATACCAAACTATCCTGAAATCAGAAATGCTGCTTTTTTGCCCTTGAGGTAGAGTTTTGAGTGTTTCATTCTGCTTACCAACCACTACTGAAACTCCCTAGTAACATTGCTGCAATTATGGACTAGGATTTTTTTTTTCCTTAATAGGTTGCTGAAATGAGTAAATAACATCTGCATCAGGTGTATTATCAGAGTTGTGGAGATATGGAGGTCCGAAGCATGAATAGAGTGTCCAAAAAATTACTGCAATTATACCACATGAACAAAGTGCTACGTTTGTGTATTTGAAATTCTGGCACAAAAAGATTGTGGGTTTTTCTGTACAAAATACACATATTTCATCAAAAATAGGTTTTTTTTGAGAACATTTCTTTGTCTAAAAAGAGCCCTGATAGAAAATTCAGCATTACAGCTAAAAATAAGACCTATACTGTAATAAACCTGCACATATGCCTGCAAAAGCTCCAGCTCACAGCCACAGATAAGTGCACAGTGATGCTCGCTTGTGTCATAGCTTTTCCTCTATAAAGTGTTATATCATTGTTTTTTGAATAGAAGGTATTTTTTAAATACAATTTATTGCATATACAGACAAGAGTAAGACGTGCTAGGACATGACTTGGTAGGCTGTTAGCGTTTTTCTTAGTCAGTCAGAGGCTCAGTGATGAAATGTATGAGTTGTGTATCATAGGATGCTGGTGGGCACTGAGCTTCCTGCTCTGTCCTCTGCACACTTTGGGTGCCATATGTAAATAAATCTACTGCAGCCATGAGTGTTTATTTATATATTATGCCATGCCATCTGTGTCAGGTGTGCCACGGACCCTCTCTGTCAGACTTGTTTGTTTGAAGGTGAATATCGCAGCTGTAAGACTTGGTGGAACATTTCAAATGAAACCACTACTGAGTACTTATAAGTAAATTTTATGGATCACTACAAAACATTAACTGATGTTTAGATTTTCCTTTTACATTAGATAGTCATGGAAAAATTCCTTCAAACTGTCACATCCAGCATCTTGCCACTAAAGTTCACCCAAATTCCATTTAGTTTCACAGGTCAGAATGCTGAATTTACTTACTTTTTCAGGTTTGACCACATCATATTTTGTTTGATGGGTTCATTTTGTGCTGCTGCATCTGAAAGTCTGTGCATCAGAGAAATATTTTGAAGACTTTTTTCCTATTTCACTGAAGAAAAGTAGCAATTTTTACATTGCCATGATCTAGGTTAATCCACACATCAAGCCCATGAAGGGTTTTTTGGTTTTTTTTATGTTTTCTTCCAACAGAAAACGTTGGAAGAAAATTTCTAATTATCAAAGCAAGATCTTGAAACAGCCTTTCAATAGGACAAGGCAAAAAACTAGCCCCCTTTACAAAAGATTAATGATCTGCCTAAATTAAGAAGTATGTTGTTGCCAGGAAAGAAAACAAGATTCATTGACATAAGAAATTCTTCTATACATATTCCTGCTTTGGATCATCTAAGTCATGTATTAAGACTTTTATCATGCTCAAAATTCAATTACTAAACTTGTACTTTATGATAGAGTTTTTCTAAAACAGCTACCTTTAGCACTTAAATGCTCTATTGGTTATTTATCTGTAAACCATGAAAACCTTTTCCCTCTTTTCCATAATTTTCATCTATTCTTCTTATCTTTATCCGTTTAAATAAGTAATTTCATGCATATTTGAACTGTATATAGGTATGGGTTCTGTATTAGTTACAAGCATGATTCACATTTTTTCAGTAATAGATCCAAAAAGATGAAGTACCTTGTCCCAGTGAAGCTAAACGCTGATATAAAGGCTTTCTTCTGCTTTTCTGTCTGACTTATTCTATTATCAGTCAATTGTATCATCACTTAGAATATTCAAAAATTTAGCTGTGAGAATTCAGTTCAGTGACTTGGATTATCATTAAATTGTCAGATGGATGCATGACGGAAAATCTGTCACAGTCATCTTATTTTAACCCTTTAATTTCTTCATTTTTCATTCATCTGATATGAGTAGTCTGGGAGACCTAGGGTGTGATTTGTAGATACCATTTAAACCAACAAAAGTCTTCATATTAGGTCATAGTGTTCACTACCTCTTTATCAGCATTTTTGAAATAATCCTCTACCTTAAGGTCTTAAAAAATAGATTAAAAAATTTTGGGGGGGAATTTGATAAGTAGACTTTTAGCTTTGAAGATGAACTGATGAGGTTTTTTCTTCTTAAAAGTGAGGTATTAAAGCAAAAGGGCGTACATGGTAGTGGCATTCTGCCTGTTGTTTCTGAAAATGCTTTTCTGGGTATGCCTGATACGTGTCTGGCTCTGTAGCTGAGATCAGAGGATGCACTGAAAGTGGGAACACTTTATGTGTGTTCATACAGAGATGTTCCAGGCAGTCCCCAAACTGCAGCTCATTCATGAAATTAAACAAAAGTAGGTGAGAGGAAGAAGGAAGGGAAATAAAATCAACTTCATAATCTAGGATTAGATGTGATTGATCATTGCTTTCAGTAACCCTCTGGGTGTTTTTTATGTTTTGTCATAAATTAATAAATAAACAAGGCACTATCTCTCAAACAGAAATTTGGCAGAAGGCAGTTAGTCTGGATCAATTAATGTTAGAAAACGAAAATCATACAGTAATGACACACCTTTTAAAAGAACATTTAGTATGTGTGTCTTAAGCTTTTAAGCAAGCCAAGAATTCCTGAGATTAAACAGATCTGATATTACCTTATTTTAATTGAATTGATTTTTTTTAATATACATTATAGATGACAGGTTTCCCTCTATATGGTTTCTACTGGTTTTGTCTCTCAAACAGGACTTGCAAACCAGCTGCTTTGAACTACAGCCTAGAGCTATAGTTACAGCTTCATCTACAGTTCCTTAAGTGACTTATTAAAATATGTGATATAACAAATTTATTCTTGGGAAGTTAGCAAGAGAAATTTAAAGACATGAATGACAAAACAGGTCAACGTCAGTAACCTCAAAATTATTTTTTCCCCATTGTGGACACCATCATCAGCCCTGGGTGAAAAGCAATTCTAGGCCACACCTTGGTGTTGCTATTTTTCCAAAATCAACAGGAGGAAGGGTAGGCAAGGGGAATTGCAGACTGAACCTTTAGACCAGGTTTCTGCTGCTGCAACAGCATGGAATCAGCTGGCATGAATGTAACCAAAGACTGTATCTCAAACCAAAGTAGCATATATAAATCTACATTTTCAGTAGGCCTAAATAATATATAGACAGACAAAAATACATATACATATACATATACATATACATATACATATACTATCATATTCACTTAAATACAAATAAAGCACGTCATATATAGGTCAGACATTTTAAAGACTAAAAATATTTAGAGGTTAAATTAACATATTCATCCTGTTGGGACTACTGCAAGACAGAATTTGAAGAAAAGAGTGCGTTCTGAGATTTGGATTCATGGAAGGAAATCCTGGATCCGCCATAGAAAATATACATCATTAAGAACTCCGTCGTTATGTATTAACAACATGTGGACATCTCCCTTTGATCAGCAGCCTGAGAGCAAATCACCCTCATATCAAGGTTTTAAGCAGTGCAAGTCTGTGCTTCCTGTCTCTAAAAGAATGAATTTCAGTCACTGTGAATTAAATGGAAGACTAAAACTAACCTTTGTGGCAATGCTGCAATAGAAAATCTATTTATGTTATTTCACACCTCTGTAGGAGAGGGTGACAAGCCTGAAGCCCAGCACTTTACAAAAGGAAGAAGTTTCCCATCTGAAATGCCTGGCTCTTTAAGATGTGGCTTACTTGCTTTTGAACGCCGTCCCAGAACCGTTGTTCCTCTCTTGCTAGAGGATGTCAAAGTGATGTCGTGCAGAATCATTTCCATTCTTGAAAAATGTCCTCCCTGTAACATTTTTATCCCTTCCAAATGACACTTATTCTTAACAATTCACCGCAATATTTATGTCCTTGAGACTAAGATTATACCCTGGAAAATGAAGGCTCTTTTGAAAGCCTACCAGTTCCAAGTCAACATGTGCTACAACCAGAAAAAAAAAAAAAAAATTTGAGCTTAAGCCAAAGGAGCAACATTAGAAGGCTGAATCAGAGGACATATACATTAAAGCTTGATTAAGTATTTAGTACTTCTTGAGCTTTGTGTTGCCCAGGGCACTTTTTGTGTCATTTTTATTGGTCTCCCACCTCCCAATTTATATGTCTTTGTGTTTTTGTTTTACCTCATTACAGATGCTATTCCTTATAATGTATGATTTGTATTAACAAACCAACAAAGCAGCTGCTAGCTACAGTTAGTGCATTTTTCTTTATCCATTAACATTTACAGTATGTTAGATCAAGCATTGCAGACACATGTGCATAAATGTATAGAGAGAGCCACACATACTTGTCAGACATTCAGGAAAATTGAACAATGCAGAGTTATTGTTGCACATCTCACACTGGGCTCCTTATCTGCATTGTAACGGCTCAAGAGATATGCTCAAAGATGCTCAGAAACTCGGGCTCCTTTTGCGTTTTCAGGGTTTGCAGCTTGATGAATTTGCTCTTTTAGTCTCCTGAATTCCTTTGAAAACTGAAACACTAATATCATTCAGGCTTTGTATGTCTGAACAAATTTTTTTTCCCATAGGAAGGTCAGGACTTGACCTGTGAAGTCAATGGAAAATGGAAATTTCCTAAACATGTTTGCCAAGAGTGCCTGTTGACAGATATTTTAATTTAAAAAATAATCAGATAGTGGTACTCATCTACCCATATTTGGGATTGTCTGTCATAATTGCCCTGCAGGACCAATTTCAGGTACAAAAGAGATATTTTAAAGAAATTATATTTTCAGAAATTACTATTCTTTTGCTCTCATATGAAGATCACTCACTTTTATTTTGTTGTTGGACTGATTAGCTTCAGCTTCTGATATGCCAAAGTAGTACACAAATTTATTACTTGCTCCCCAGGATTCCCTGGTAGGCTTTATGTCATTTAGTTTCAATCATCCCAGAGCTGGTATCTGCTTCCACCAATGCTACACACTGCAATCCAATCTACACTGCACTGAGCTGAGGGTAGGGGCCCTGAATCTCCATGTTCTACAACCATGTTCTACAGCTCCACATTCTACAAATAGGACTGTCATATGGAGGTTTGGATATAATTCCACTTTCTTACCCTGCATGTAGGTAGAAGCAAAAAACCCATCAGGTTTACAAACTGTGGAGATTATAGACTTAATTTCCAAGTTCTAGATTTTTCTCTCTGACACCCATATACTCCCCAAAACTCTCAGCTCTCACAAAAAATTAGGCTAAATTCCAAGTTGTGATTTTGTTTTCTATATTAATGATGTTACAAAGCCATTTTATTACTGTCCCAGGATCATTTCCAGCCTACAGAAATTGCTTCTCCTGGGGATGCCAAGACACTCACACGTTTGTCTTTTATTTCTCATCTGGGTTATTGTAATTCATTACTTGCTGGTCCACTTGTCACTTTTTGTTTTAGTTGCTTACAGCTGGTGCAAAATTTGGCTGCTTGATTGCTTATGAGATTTCTAATTACCTTACTGCGATAATGAAATGGTTTCACTCGCCTCCTGTGAAACAGCAGATTGCTTTTAAGAGTTTTTTACTCCTAACAACTAAGTATACACAATAGGCCATTTATTGCTCACACCAGTATAAAATGTCCACTCCCTTGATTCTGACTCTCTTTTGGATTATGGGAATATCAGCTTTTTTGTTTTTGTTGTTGTTCCATATGTTTGTAACACATATAGCTTAGATTTCACAGAGTCTTTATTAGATAAGTATTACTTTCTCAATTTTTATGACCTATTTCTTCTCCCTATTTCTGGTAATTTATTTTAAAACACATCAGGTACCAAAGAAAGATATATGTTCATATTCACCGGTATTATACTGTGACAAACAAACAAACAAAAAATCCCAAAACATTTAAAACAAAATTTAAAGCAAGTGTGGTTAGAATTTAAGATTATTTTCACTTAATATCAGATTGATTTGAACTTAAACTTACAGTAAAGAACAGACTATAGCTACAAAATACCCAAACAAGTAATGCAGTTCCTAGGTTCATTTACACATGAAACCTTGGAGAAACCTGCAGGCAAGCACAGTGGCAATGCTTTATTTCACTTGCTTGCAAAAAGATCCCTGCAATATTTAGCTAGGCAGTAATTAAGAAGCTTAGCTGTACTACATCACAAGTCATGTAGATTGCAGAGGTTGCATCAAATTCATATAATCATGCTGGTATGCATTCCAGGTAATTTTGCATTTTAAATAAAGTGTGAGTTCATGCTCAACCCTTTTTTTGCTGCAGAAATCTTGAACGTATGATAAAAAGATTGGAATACTTTATCATACAAACAAACTTGGAGTCTGACATTTAGAAAAAAAATTATAAAAAGAAAAATATCTATAGGAAGGTAAAGAAGGTTTTGATGAAATTCTGTAAAAATAATTTTTTAAAAACTGTCTTTCAGAAGGTGAATGGGGGAGGATCATTCAGCAATAAAATTGCTCACAACAGGTATAAAACAAAGAAAAGGAAAATCTGTTTCCCAGAAAGCAAGGCAAATTACAGAAACCACTGCCACAGTGTATTTTGGAAGCCAGCAGTCCAGGTGAGTTAGAACAGTCAGCCCTGGAGGATGAGTCCTTTGGTACTTCTTGAGCATAGTCATCCCAGCTGAACCCTTAGCTAATTTCTGATGTGCCAGAAGCTCAGACATATACCAAATAAAGAATTATTTTGGTAGTATCCTATTTCTAGCACTTTCACAAAACATCATCTGGTAGACAGTACACATTTGTTCTGACTTAAAACCATTCTGTAGTTCATAAACACAGACACTCACTACTATATGCAGAAGCATCAAGTTGTAAAAATGATTGTGACTAAGCCAATGAAATAAACCAAAAGTAATACAGCTATGCCTGCCATCACATATAGAAATCAGAGTGCCAAATTTACATTAAATGTCACCAGAACCAGGAGAGGTCAGACAGAGATGAGTGCTCTTGCAGTAAATAAAAATTGTTGTGCCTTCTCTCTTGTCAAACCTGGCTGCCGAACCCTTATTACACATTACAATTACTTCTGAGATGGAATACAGACTTCATGCATTATATTTATTTCTCTTCATTTGCATGTTAAATACATAACATTTGCATTTCTACTAAAGCAATGACACAAACTTGTAACTCAAAAGATGTACTTTGATTGGAACTTGTAATTATAACACGTAGCAGAAGTAAGATAAATTCTCAACGTACACTGGGAATTTTGTACAAGGGGGCCAGTGCTGCTTCACTGAATCATTTCTAAAAAACACTGTGGAGGAGTGAAAATTAAGAGAAATGAGATCCACTAGCCAAAGGGGGGCATAAGATAAAAAGAGCTTTTTAAAAGAAGTAGAAAGTATCCCAAAACAAAGCCTTACTGAAAAAACAATCTCTCAGAAGAGCTCCAACTTTAAATGCTCACCCACCTGACAGGAACTGGACATTTAATCTCTAATAAGTATTGACATATAAGAAATCAATGCGGTTTTGAAATGTAATTACTGAGCAATTTACATGAAAAAACCTTTCAGTATAGGAAATCCATCACTTGGGTAACGTTCTCATGTGCAGAAACCTTAAAATATTTTCAATTTGAAAATGTCTTAAAAATGCATTGTGACATTGTGAAACATTTGCTTTAAAAATATGTTTTACAATTAGATTGCATTCTTTCTCTTGAAAGAGATGAAGAGGAGAGAAGTTTATTCTGTCTAGATTTTTTTCCTCAGTCCATTGAACAAGAGATTTCTACTAGGAATGTGGGCTACACAGAGAATAGTTCTGTAAGCTACTGAGGTCAGGTAACATCCAAATGTGGGATCACCCAGCCTGAGGTCCCACTATTTTTAAACTAAATTTTAGCAGGACTCCCATCCATTAGTTTTGTAGTCTATACAAAGAAGGTATGGCAGAAGAATCTCTTAACATGAAAATTTGATTAAAAGTCCTGCAGAGCCTTATAAATTTCCTTGAACATGATTATGTTTCATATTAAACAGAGTACTGGTATGAGATGTCATTTATCTAAATCGCTCTGTGATGTCATTTCACTCATTGCTGCATTTGCTACAACAAAAACCAGTGTTTAAAACCTTCTGGAAAACACTGCTTTCCAGAACAAGCTCCTCTCACACTGAACATGCACTGCTGTAGTTATGTATCAAAAAGTGCAAAAGCAGAAGTTCTAACATGACTTACATATAAATAAAAATATTTGCTAGTAACCAAGGATGTGATGTTCCTTAGCAGATGCCTGTTCAGTGCCTCTCTGTAGGCAGAAGAGGCCAGAAAACTGGGCAGTATTTTAACTTGCATATTTTATGTACTTCAGTAAGAAATTGCAATGTCTATTGCTCCTATAACTCATCCCATCAAAAATATTTATGTCAGCCATACAAAATTATAACAGTATAGTTCTCCTGGAAGAAACCTAAGCCTATGTATTTCAACTGTCACTGGGAAAGTCGCTGGATTGTCCAAAATGACAAAAGACAAGACAACAGGTCAGAGAAGGTGAGGTGAAAATGGTCTGGATATGTGCAGTATCATAATGAAGATTGAATATTGAAGAAGGAAAAGCATGGACTTGGTTTTTGTTGTTCGTTATTTTGTTAGGCTTTTTTGCAGTACCAAAAGTATCATTGTGTTCTGGCAATTCAGATTTGTTTTTAAATACTTTAGTTTGAATTTTACTTTTTAATGTGAAAAAACAGAGAGAAAAAATATGCTATTTCTTGGATGACCTATCTGAGAATTTACACTTTGTACATTATAGCCAGGAACTTATAAATATGCAACAGCTATAAACAACTAAATCTTGATGTAGTTAAATAAAACTTTTTAAAAGCCAACAGAGACAACTACAAGGGAAATACTTATCCTGACCTTACTCCTTTCACATTTTGACTGAGCTTGAACTATATTCTTATATTTTACATAAACGTAGATGCACTGGTGGAAGGATGTTTCTTGCATTGTCTGCTGATATATCAAATTGTAATAAACTATTTATTTATAATAAATATTTTAGTATTTTTGAAATAATTTTTGGACACCTCCTCACAAAAAAAGATGGAAGAAAAACAATCACTTCTAATTAACAGGATAACTTTTGATCAGGACACAGGTAGCAAGCAAAGAGCAGGTATGCTGGGACCTGCATCTGTATGTTCTTTATGTCTAGTGAGCACTCTTCCACCACTCTATTCTGATGAAGGCATGTTTTTTCAAGTGGAAGAAGACATTAAAAATTCTAAATACAAGAAGATTTAGACTGATGAGGAATAGGACATTTAGGAAATATTTAAAATATTTTTCTGTATATAAAGCTTATTTCCTAGTTTATTTTAACCTAAACAAACATTAGGCTCCATAATCTCCCCTCCAGCACCCATGTGTGACTATGGCAAATACAGATGATGTCAAGTGTGGCATAGCTAAATGAACTAAAGTCTTCTTCCTTGGGCAAAGAAAAATACAATTAACTAATAGTTAGTTATTAAAATAAAATAAATAAATAAATAAATTATTGAAAGAAGTGTGCGAATAAAATTAATGGAAAATATAAGAAGCCACAAATCTCAAGGGAGATATTGCACCAAATGTGAAGCATTTCTTTTGCATAGGTATGAACATGCTAACCTTGGAATCATTAAATATTAGAAAGATAATACCAGTACTGGAAATATCATTGTAAGTTTAGTTAACTATAAGAATATATTTACTTGCAGCTGAAGTAAATAAGCAGTTTCTCCGGACCATTTTTCTGTATAGATTTTCATGCAGAACACATTTCTTCCTGTTTTATCAAGCTAATTTCCTGGAAATTACTACCTTCAAAGTTAGGAATAAACAAATCTAGAGTCAGAACTGGGGAGAACCTGAAGAAATCAGTAATTTCATCTCTTCTCAAATACTTTATATCTGTTATCCTTGGTAGGTATATGGCTAGCCTATTGTAAAAGATCTTCAAGTAATGGGGACTCAGTCACCCTTCTAGAGCCCTTCTCCCCATTGTTGGTGATCATTATCAGTAGGATGGTTTGACTAATGCCAGACCTGATTTTCTACAAATCTGTTCTATTACTTCCTGTGCTAGCCTTTGACATGGAAAACTATTTAATTTTTTAATTTTTATTTTTTTAAATCATGAAACATCTCATATGATCATAGACATCATCTTTCTTCCTTGCCCTCCTTTTCCTTTCTTTTTGGACCTAATGTATTTCTTCTATCAAGTAGTCTGGACATCTGATTATCCTTCTTGACCTCAATTTTTTAATGTTTTCATGGAATACAAGTTCCATGACAAGCACAGAGAAGATGAAGACTGCCCAGTGCCAAGGACAGAAGAGCCTGCCTGCTGCAAAGAAGAGACAAATCCTTCCCTTGCTTTGCAGTTAAGTGTATTAGCAGGCATACACTGCAAGACAGGTTTTGAGTTTTTGCTTGAAGGACAATTAACACATTAACACAGGTTCAACTCCTTTTGTAACTCTTAAATCTTTCTGCAGAGCTGCTGCCTAGTTAGCTGTTTCCAGGCTTCTCTGTGCAATTCTGAACTAACTCCTTAAAAGTGAATTTAAAAGTCCTCCTTTCTTGCTGTTTTCTGTGCTTCCTGTATGAAAATATATTCATCAATGCAACTTACTACCTCACATTCAGGGTCCTACTTCATTCCCTTCTCAGCATATACTTAGGCTGCTCAAATTTCCAGTGAGCAACAAATCCCATGAAGGATGTAATAAAAATTGGGGAGTTTTTCATACAAAAAATAAAACTACAAAACCAAACCAAACTTAAAACCAAAACCAAAATCATCTTCCTCTTTCTTACCTTTCTAGTTCAATAGCATCATATAGATCTCTAGATGGCATTCTGCTTCCTTTACCTAGGGATTTCAAATGTATCTATACTCTACACAAGACTGCTAAAGGCACTGTCCTCCCTTATTCCTTCCCAATATTTTCTAAACTTCCTATTTTCCTATATTTCCTGAAGCAGATTACATTCCTACTCTAATTATGGAAAACATTCCACGGTATCTTTTTAAATTTTCTATCTCCCATGTATCTTGTACTTTTTATGCATATACTTAAAGTCTGCATCTCTGTCTTCCTTCTTTAATGCACGCTGTAAATAGCCCAACACATTTCAGGAGCTTTGTCAGTATTTTTCACATTGTCCTGGGGCATTTTGTTACTCTTCTGTCAGTCTTAGGAGTAAACTTAATATTCTTACTCTTTTTTTATGAGATATAGTCTAATCTCAGTCTTATTTCATAGGCAAGGCTGACTCGTCCAGGTGGTCTGGTGAAACCATCTCTGTGGGGTGCATCCTTCACTACTACAAAATTAATGCAACTTGCACAGCTATACCTTTTAGTAATACTTTTTTACTTTGAAATTTTATTTACCAAGAGAATTCTTCTTTAAAAAATACATTTACCCAGACAAAGTTTGACAGAGCAACACAGGAGTTTTTCCTCTAAGTGTTAAATTAGAGCTTCCAAATGAAAGGGTTGGATGAAAATCCAGCTGTGCCCCTCAGATCAGCTAAATGCTTCTGTAGTCATTATACAAGATTGATGAGAACCTCCTTGACAGATCCTCCTTGATTTGGACAACTGAAGTTAACAAGGCTTATACTCAAATTATTCTCACAGCACTAAATAAATACAAGCTTTTTAATTGCTTATTATGCTTTAATGAACCAGCTGAACATGTTTTGGTTTAATTGTTTTTCTTCATATTTGACCTTTTTTAATTCTTTCTCACATTTCCAAACTGTAAATATATTTATTTTTTATTAGTCCTCATGTTTTTTGTCCTTCTTAGATGTTCCAAAATAGTTCATAATGTTGAAAACTTGTAACAATGAACGTATATGGATTGCAGTTTTCATTTTAGCTGTAATCTCAGAGTAGAAGTTCCTTTTACTCTCAGGCCAGTAGAGCCATTTTAGCCAATTTTCTCTATGAAAGAAAAGGCAGGTACTAAAACCTCTACTGCACTGTCTTCCTATTACTCCTCAGCATTGAAGACCAAGACAGCACTAGGCTGGGGCAGTGTCTGCCTGGTCAACTTTAGAGCATACTCAAACACATATCAAGCATGAAAGTTTGTTACAGAGTCACCAACACTTTTACCTTTATGAAAACATATTAAGAACTGATTATAATNTTTGCCATGGGGGGAATTTTTATCTGGATGCATCACCCAGATCTGCCTCACCAGGCCTGGAATGAGCATCTTCCTGTTGGTGTCTGCACTTGTCTCAAGTTCTGTTGTGGTGGCTTATCTTATGGGGACAGTGTTTTGAGAGATGCAACTGCATTCTTTAAGTCCTCACAATACACACATACAATAATGTTAGTATTTTTCACTTTAATTTCCTCTCTTAAACTTCCTCTTTATTTGCTGTAATTTGAGACTAGTGAATGTTACTATAATCTTCAGGTAAATCAAAGCCAATTACACTTTCAGAACCAGCTTCAAGGAGTGTGGCTGCTGCACGCCTTTCAAAATCTCACCTGATTTGGAGAAATCGGTGAATTGTTTCTATCTATTCAAAGGGAATAACAGAGACTGCTCCACAGAGTAATTCCATTACATATATCATTCCTTATAAACACACTGAGTCATAGTCAGATGAATGTAGTGGTTTGATTTTTTTCATTTTCTCTCCCAGGAAACAAACAAATACTATTTTTTCCTAATTCTAGTTAAATATATCAGACTGTAATTTTTTGCATCAGAAGCTACCTGCTCATCCTATAAAGCAACCAGTGTGGTGAGTTTGAACAATTAGAAAGGTCTTAGAAAATGCTAAAAATGAAAAATTGTGAAATAATGACTAATAAAGTAAAAGTTTAATCAACTCATCTACTGAGAATGGAGACTAAAAGGTGTAACAACAATTTTGCAGAACAACAAATATAAGAAGAGGAAATTTGAGTGAAGAGGCTATTATATATAACTGCATAAAAAGAGCTAGGAAATCTAGCTAGAACCTGACATCTTAGTGAGAAAGAAAATAAAGTGATTTCTTTAAGAACAAGGAGAGTAAATGTTTGAAAAGTGTCTCTGGGAATGGGGTAGGTTCTCCATGATACACACTCTCTAAATCAAATTTGGATGACTTTCTGAAATACAAGTCTGGGTTCAGTCAGATGGTTTAGGTTTGGTGCAGGAGCAAAGTAATTCCCTAGCATGCATTATGCAGCAGGATGAGCTTTAAAATCTACTGAGAAAATGTTTGAACCAACCTAGCAGCTTGCACACACTGATATAACTTTTTAAAAGCCAGTTGAGTTGTATTGATTTACACCAGCTTCTGATCTTGCCCTTGGAATATAATTTACTGCTGTCATTATGCAGTAACACCCAGACCCTGCCTGTTTTCCACGCTGTAATAAGAGCAGCTGTCTTTGCGGTTTGGGGCCTGATCCAATTACACTCAATGGGAAAACTCCCATTTAGTGCAGGCACACAATTAGATGGTTACAAATTGGTCACAAATAAATTCAGACTGGAAATTAAAACTATTCCATCTGAGATTGTTTTTTAGTTATCTGGTAAAACGCTGGAGTAGCCTCGCAAACATTAACAAGTCAAGGAACGTGTTAAAATTAAGACTGGAAATAGGGAAGGGACTGTGTAGCAAACAGAAAAAGGCATCTGCATGTAACAGTATTTCCACTGTACCCTCCTTGTCTTGGGTAATTTGTACCCTCCTTGTCTCTGCTGCACAGAGACAGCATCAGATGAGGCAGAAAGGAGTGGGACTTAGAGGTCTGGGGCACTTGATGTCACAGTGTCTCTAGAAGGGTCTGAAATGAGCCTGTTGTTTCATAATACTTTTTTAGGTGTTATTAGTCCTCCTGATTTTTTAGGCAGCAGAAAATGTGCAGGAAGAGCCTTCATGGTGTGTAGTTGCTATAAATTGTGTGTCTTTAAAACTTTCCCAGGGCCTGGCAAGTGGCAGTGGTCCAAGGCAAGCAGCAGGGTGGACTCCCCCTGTAAAACAATGAGATGAGCTGGATGTGTGCTTTGGGGTCCTGCTCAGGGTTAAACTCTTTCTCAGGGGTTAAACCATTTGCCAGATTTTGTGTCAGCAGGAATTGCTTTCTCCGGGTCACTCATAGTTACTGTTTGAGGTATTTTTCTTTTGCTTTGTAATAACTTCATTTTCTTTAATACACTACCACACCATTTAGGAATTTGGTGATATGCTTGATCTTCTCTCTTCCTCTGACATATTCTGGTTATGAAGAATGTTTTGGCATTTTAGTATGTTGTAAGCAATTTTTAGGAAGTGTTCTATTACGTGGTGGATTACACCATAGGCTTTTCTGAGCCATATATCTACTGTAGTTTCCTCTAGCAGTGACACAACTGCTGAAATTAAAGAATGAAAACAAGCCCATTTTGTCTTGTTTTTCTATTTATGTTGTCTACTGTGGAACACAGAATATTTTATTTCTGTCTTTTATTCCTGTTGGGTTTTTTTTCCCTTTTTTTCATTCCTTTCTTTAAGCATTCTGGTTTATCTTTGAAAGTGGAAGAGCACAGTTAGATATGGCCTCTGTGTAAAGAGCCCAGACAAATGAGCAGGAGGCATTTTGATCCCAGGTAAGGGCAGGGCTTTTCTTTATTTGCCTTCCTTATTTTTCTACAACCTCAAATATTACTTCTGCTACTATGTTACTTCATCTACAAATTTTTCTTCTGCCACACAAAACAGAAGCTGAAACTCTGTAAGACCAGCATCAGCACTTGCCCAGAGACAGCTCTTTCAGTAAAAAGAGTTATGTCATGAAAGTATATAATTAAGGTACCAGAGGTAGGTTTTATCTGACAAAATATATATAGTTATAATACAATGTTATTTATATCCAAACATATATCCCTACATATAAATCAGAGCGCTATTGACATGTAAGCGCCATGCCACTAAAGAAGGAATTTGGGGTGATGAACTCGGATATGGACATTGCCACTGCAAGCACTGAAAGTTAGACAAGGTATATTTAATCCTAAATTCCACTACTGACCATTTTCAGAGATATCAATATAATACACTATGCTTAACGTTGAGGTTCCTTGTTTTTCTAGTTTATACAATCTGATGTGGAAAATAAATAGTAAGGCTGACTTCTAGCCATGTAGGAATCTTGCAAGGATGGGAGGATAGCCAAGGTGCAAATGTGCATTACTCAGAAGCTTTTTACAACTTGCCATGACCCAAAGAATAAAAATATATACAGAGTACTGTTCTTTCCTTGTGAAGCATCAATCATTTGAAAAAGTCACTCAGCAGAGGCTAGAACAGTTTAAACTTGCCAAGCTGAAGGTGGGTAAATAGTAAACTGCTTGAAATTTCTCTCCCTGTCCTGTCAGGCATGCTAGGAACAACTAAAAGTCTATGTTCAAATAAGACATGCAGAACTTCAACTACATATGACTCAAAGTGCTTAAATGGCAAGCACTATAGATTAATTATATTTGTTAATGATATAGAAAGATAAACCACTTGATAAATTTTTCACATATTAATGTGCCATATTAATCCCAGCCTAGAAGTACTGGAATAACTATAGGTGAGAAGTAACAAAGAGTGATTTCTCTCTGTTTCATTTTTGTACGTGAGAGGAGTTTACACAAAAAAATGCATCCTATTTTTACTCATTATGTATAATTTTATACCTATTTTTCCCATAAAATAATGCACATACATGCACATCTTGATGCAATTGCTTCCATTCCTCAAGCACCTATATTATCAGTGCCACAACTGCTACCCTTCAGATAGCTTTCCATTCATTATATAATAGATAAATGTGGCTGATTCCAGTGCAGCTGAATTGTTTCCATGGTTCGATTTCAATGGTAAGGGTTTATTCAGCAAGGCATTTAAGCCTGTGTTCAATTTAGAGCAATTGGGTACTCCTAATATATCCTGCAAATTAGGCACCTGTCTACATCAGTGGGAATTAATGATATACCCACATGTTTTTTTTCTGAATCAAAGTTTAAATTTAAGGATACTCAGTGAAATACTGGTAAGGATACTAGTGAAAATTCAGAGATGGTCTCAGCAATGGGCATTGGGTAGAAACTATTGATGCTGCTCACAGAAGTTCCCAGACCCTATTTTTTTTTTTAATGTATTTCCTAATTTGTGCTAATAAACAAACACACAATAAAAAAAATTATAAATCTTCCACTATTTTTACCTGCTAACATTACTTTAATTGTGATCAGTTCACAGACATTTCTGGGCAAATTGAAAACCAGCCAACAACTCAGTAAAAACACTGACAATTTTCAAAAGCCAAAGGTTAGTTTCTTGCATTAAAACAAAATTAGATTATAGTTTCATAAATATAGTTAGCTGTGTAGAATTTAAAATTAAAAATGTCAGAACACATACTGATTGAGAAATATGCAATACTCAGATTTTGACAAGCCTGGATGGCTCGTGCATGCTCTTTTAATAAAGAGTGGATTGTCTGTGGGAATCAGACAGATTTTAGGAAAAGCCCCATTGAAATCAAGAGAAAGGTCTGCTCACCATGCATAAGAATAATATATTGCAAAGATACAAATGATTAGCCTCCAGAAGATTTGGCAAAGCAACAAAATATACATGGAAGTTGTCAGGCAAAGTTCCTGTGGCAGATCAGCACAGGAATTTGTATCCCTTGCTTTGAAGCTGGTGCTGGGAAACGGGCACAGCCACGCACTGCAGAGCAGGAAAGGACAGGTGTAGTGAGGGCTGCCACATCTGCTCATTCCACTCCTGCTTCTTTTTAGGTATGAATAATGGAAGAGGTAGGTGTTATAGCTCAGTCAATTAGAGCACAAATAGTCCCCAGAGACAATGACAAGTACTGCATCATCTCTGTCCCCAGCTGATGGTGCCTGGTGCATCTTCCCACTTGAGAATCTGCCCTGTGTTTTATGGCATTGGGCCTGTGCTGTCCAAGATGGAAGTATTTATACAGAAACTATGGAAAAGAAGATAAAGAAAGACACTGAAAGGTTGAGAGAAAAAGGAAACTTTAATGAGACAAAAGAAATGCAAAATGCTTGGAATATGTGACCATTCAGAAACCTTAAAATAATTGTAAAAGACAATCCTAAAGACATCATTTTGGCTGACTGCTTAAAGCAACCTTTTGCTTAATTACATATCCTGAGGAAACAGCTATATCCATACCTTACAACTTTTTTATTTTACTATAATGTAAAATATTGTATTATTATTTTATCAACTTCATTGGAGTAAATGAAATGCAGAAAGTGTAGCCATAGTCTGATAAATATAAGTTCAACTTATATAGAAAAGTAATATTTGGTAACATATAACACTCTGAAAGCTTAGGGTTCTTCCAAGTTCTGCATACCAGTGATTTAAAGGCATCTACCATTAAATAAATTTTGGTCAGCCATAGCTGCATCATGTCTGCATGTGTTCTCTTCATTTATATATCATCTCTGACTTAGGTTCAGATTAACTATTTCTGAATTCTGGGGATTTTTACATCTTCTAAGATAAGGAAGTAGATTCAATTCATTCTGGTCTTTGACTGGCCAAAATTTGAACCTTGTTTTACATTTACACTTTTACAATTGCAGTCCCAACCAGCCTGAGTGTCAAAGTTCCATCCAAGGTACCCTCCAGCAGGTATCAAGCACCATACCTGGGGATCCCCAGTCTGACTGAGCCCCCTTTTACCACTTTTACAGCTACAACAGAAATGCAGCTGTACTGAAGGCCATCATCACAGCACAGAGCACAACAGAAGTGACTGGTTTAAGGTGAAGGATCTACATATGTGTGTCTCAGAGGAAAAAATGTACCCCTAAGCACAGGGGAGGTAGAGTCCAAGTAAGTTCTAGCTTAAAAAAGAGGCTCACTGTTCTACAGACAGGTGGGATGAAACCTCCTGATCCCAGAAGGGCTTGCACTTCAAGAGGGCAGAAGGAGGACAAGAAGAGAAGAACAGACATCATTTGCTTGAGTTGGCCTGGCAAGGTCTGGAACTCCTGAACTGTAGTGCCACCTTCCTAGGAACTTCCCCAGGTTTCCAGTGCAGATTGATGAAACATTCATTATTTCATCTTTTAAAATCAAAATTAATACATTCTTCATAATCCATGTTGTGTTTCTGGAATGCCAGAATATTCTGGTCAGAGAAAATAGATCAGAAATAAAGAGACAATATTGTTTTAACTCAGCTATTTAAGTATTGACAAGATATCACTCTAGCATGTGTTAAAAAGAACTATCACTTTAAGACTAGCCTGATTCTGTGAAGAAATATAGGGTAGAACAATTTTTCTGCAGTCAATAAAACTGACTAGTTAGTAACTTTGCAATCAGAAATTCAGTTGCTTGTGCTGGAGCTGTAATTTACTTTTCATAAAACTACATGGGAACTGCTTAAAAAAATCAAACTTTAAAAAATCCTATTGGTCGTTCTGCTTCCTGCATCAGCCACACACAATAGCAAATACTCACAATGAGAATAGCTCCACTGGAGCAATACTAATACATTTGCCACAGCTCCCACTCTGTCATTATGCACAGGAGCCTGTGCTTATCCCTTTTTAAATTGGAGACTCTTTTAACCAGGAATCCCCAGGATGAAACCGAACCATTTTCCTCACGGCAAAACAAATCCTTCTCTGGTGAATTTTGTTATTGTTTATTGTTACAGTGTTTTATCAGCACTAAACTGTATGAAGGCTTCAATTAGTTCTTGATGAATGATCCCATAAAATCATGTAGTTTCATTTCCCCTGCCACCAGATATTTCACTGAGTGTTATTAAATGAAATATAATTGGGACAGGATTCAGGAAACTTAGAGCCTTCCTATTTTCCTTTTGGGCTTGAGCATTACAGTGTGCCTCAAACCTTTAATTTTTTAAACGTGATGGCTTTTTTGTTTTAAACTGACAAATGCTCTGCAGTTCAAAACTATTGTTTAAGGTTTCTCTGCTATTAGCAGTTGACATAAGAGAAGGAGAATACAGGTCTTACAGCCATTTTCTGCACCTTTCTCCTCTGTCAGTAGCTTTGTAAATTTTGCATTATGAAGACTAAGTAAGACTCATTGGAAAAAAATATTCGTCTCAGGTCCTGTGAATAACCATATTGTATTTGTCTCAGATGTAACTCTGTTGAATGCAACATAATTCTAGCAAGCAAGAATACAGTGTTCATACTACACACCAAACTTATGGTTTGTTATGACTTGTGTTCTGTTTTTTGAGATAGTTTGCTTCAGCAGAATCCAGAGAGAAAATTTTCTCAGCAAGCAGTTTAAACTTCCACTCATTCTGTCCTTTTTCTTAGGTTTCATATCCAAATACAGGATTTACCAAGCAGAAGCATTAGTTACATCAGTGTCTACGTTCAGATTTCTGACATCTGGGCTCCATGAGAGCTTTACAGCAATGAAAAGCTTGCTCTGAACATAGTTATCTCTCTTTTATCAAATTCTCCCACCTGGCATAAATACTAGCAGAATAAAAGTTACCAAAAGATTGTCACATCTGGATGGAGGGACTAATTGTCAGATCTCAAAATGGAAGGAAATTCATCTAACTAGTTAAAGACTCCCTGCAGCCTGCCCAGAGCTATCAAAGTGTCCTTTGACTTGTCTGTTCCCTTCTTACCCTCACATTAGCAAGGAGGCTGAGCCAATGGTGCTGCTGGATACACACACTGCTGCAGCTATCAGTGCTTCACAGCAAAACACACTTAGTCTGCTGGTGGGATAAATGTGTTTATTGGTATCAAACCCAAACATCTAACTAACTTCCAAAGAGAAGATGCCATTTTCAGTAAGGAAAAAAAAAGTGACAAATATCATACTATTCTATCATCAAAGACGTGTAAAGATATTTATCATATACTGCAAAAGATTTTTCCCTCCATATAGTGGAAGATGAGGCTACTATCAGGCATCATATTCTTGGTACACATTTTTGGATCAGCTTTGTAGCAGGAAACCAAACCATCAAACATCACTAAACATAAGATACGAGAGGTGCAGATTTTACTGTTACTTTAGAAGCCATAAATCATACAGCATTGTGAAAGAGAAGAAGCTAATAAATACATGAATGGAGCATGATATTTTTGCTTCTACAGGTAAAATTTAGTTATTCCTGTCATTTCTTCAACAAGTCAGAAATTTTACTAGCAAATCTCAGCATTTGAGTTATACATTCACAGATCCTGGGGATCAGGAAAAATTCTGTTCTACTTGGTTGTATTATTGACTGATGATGCAAAATAATGCAAAAAACCCCCAACCATTCTTCTGATTTGGGACTCAGAAGAACTGACTTCAGTTGTTGGCTTTGACACAGGCACTTTTGTCAGACAAGCCATTCTCCATCTTAGCAAAACAGGGCTCTTCTGCCTCCCAGCAGCCCATGACAAATTCCCTGCTGCTTGAAGGACATGCCCACATCCGTATCTGGTAAGGTACCCAAGGGTGCTCATGAGTAGCCCGAGCTGCCTCAGCATCTCTTCTCTCTTGGAGGCAGCTGGCCTCATTGCCCAACTTATCTGGACATTCATGGCATGCCTGGAAGGTAATCAATCTGGCAATTGATAATGGCTTTCATGCCTACATTAGCTACCCCTACCTAATAAATTTCTTACACAGAGGGAGAGGGTGGAGGCCAATACCCCAAACTCTTGAATATTTATTTGAGAAAGTACCTCTTGAAAGGACACACCAGCAGTGCTGCAGCAGTGATAAATGTGCTTCTTGCCAGAGTATTTGGACTCCCAGTTAACCAGCAGTTAAAGTGGATAACTGTGCTCAGAGAATATTTCTTCACAACTCTCGAAGAATACTTTCGAGTTACAGAGATCAAAAGAGCTACACCAGCCAAGTGTTATTGGTGTATTATATTGAGATCAGGCATAAATTAAAGAAGAAAAAGGAAAACAGTAAAGTCAAATTGTTTTCCTCTGTCATTCTTTTCTTTTAATCAATATTTGTTTTTAAAAGTAAGAGAGTTCTACAGGGCTCTGGTTAAATAAGACCCTTTCTGTAATTATAAATGTACACATGTAAGAGTCCTTTTAAAGGAAAATAATGGCCTACTGGGTATTTGGGAGAGAGGGCTTGTTCTCTTACAAATTTCCACAGTGCTCTGGGAGTTAGTCCTCTGAGGATTCATAGTGCTGGTGGGCTCCCACTTTAAAGAACTTCAGATTGCTGAGGGTGGTGTTTCCCCTTTGAAGACTGTTACATTTTTTAACAGATCCTCCTTTGAAGATATTCATATCTGTGGGGTTCTCCAAAAGAGTTGGGGGAAAAGTCCCCTGTTGATGCTATTTACCAGGTTAGAATTTCAAACTTGGGAAAAATAGCTGATCCCTGAGAGGAGGATGCTCTTTTTGAAGCAGTTCAGATGGTTTCAGCAGGCTTTGCTTCTGAAGTTCTTATCGCTAGAAGGTGTCTGGCTCTAAAACTTTATAGTACACAATGTCACAGCAATACTATGGAAAAAGTAGCATTAATTTTTTTAAGGAAATATGAAATACACTGCTAAGAAAAATTTTTAAAGGCACACAACCTCTTTGCTTGTTTGATAAATGCATATTTTGTGCTAAGTGTAAGGATTGTGCTCTCTCTACTACAATAATGTCAGCAGAAAGGTTCTTAACATGCAAAGTCTCTGATGGACAATATTTGACAACTTTAAAAAAAAAGTTCTGCTCTTTTAAACAAACTGTGTTGATGATTATCTGGTTCAAATTACTCTGGTTCATATTTGGGCAACCCGAGTAGTCCTTTGGCAGAAGCAACATGTTGAGATTAACATTGTTTAGGTGCTGCTAATGAGAACTTTCTTGGAAAAATATTTTAAAACATATACTGGACCAAGAGAGTGGTGATAGAAGGTAACAGAACAGTGAGGAAGCACAATTTGAAATTTCTAAATGGAAGGAAGGCATACTAGATATGACAAAATAGACAAAAATATTTTTTTAAAAATATGTCTGTTTTGTAAGGCTTTTTGTAATGCATCAGAAAAATGCTTTTTCCTCCATAGTATTTCTTAGAAAGGGCTTACAAGTTAACCAGATGCAAAATAAAAAGCTAGTTCTACCTATTTTTTTAAAATACCAGACTTGTTACCACAAGCAGTCTACTGAAGTGTTCTCCACCAAGGCTGCCATAACTGAAGACAGTATTTCTACTGAGATTTCTAATATCTGGATGTAGTACAACTGAACTTGGATTAAACAGAGGCAAGGGACAAATTGATGCAAAGACAAATTAAGCTCTTGGCTGTTGGAGGAAAGAGAGCAGAGCACCAAAAATGATAGCTGTTCCTTCAGAAGACAAGTACGGAATGCCTGGAGCTCCTGTGCATTTTCCAAAGTAGGTTCCAGAGGGAAAAACTGAGGAAAACATTTTCCTAGCACAAAGTGTGTCTTTAGCTCCTCAGAAGCATATAGATTATAAACTCACTTCTTAAGATCTCATCTGAATATACATCACAGCAAAGTGCATTGACCCTCCAACAATGAAGAGCTGTATTGCTTCTCTGCTAGGATGCCAAGGAGTTTACTGATATGAAAGGAAATTTAAACAAATATCACTGTTTTATCTAGCTAAGGACAAGGTAGGTTTTGTAGGAATGTTCTCATGTGGGCACTGCCATCATTATCTCCTGTCAAATGTAAAGGCATGAAAGTGCAGGTACACACAAACAGACAGAGCACTTGAACAGCACAATCCAACAAAAACAGATGCTGACTTCTTTGTGTTTTGACAACTATAAGCTTATGTATACATACAGATGATACTCTGGTGTGGTATTTGTGGTTAGAAAAGGATGATTTCTTGCCCTGAAATTAAAGAGGAGAAAATATTTTAAAATGGTTTCCCAAGTAACCTTGTATATTTGTCTTCTCTTTAAAAAGGCATCAAGCAAATAATGTTAGATGGTGAATGCACACAGAAAAGCCAAAATGAAAAAAAGAAATCAGCAACAGCATAGTATGTACTGATTAATGGATGCTATAGATATCTTACTGCTCTGTCTGCTTGGTTAGCTTTGTTTCAAATCTGATACAGATCTCATACTGCACAGCTGATCCTGAAATAGTCCGTGTTCCTTTAAATTCAGGCAATGCATCACTTTCTATTACCCTGTGTCACATCAGTCTATGACTGTAAAGGATGAGTTATGTGGACATGAACCAGCATGAGGGCCCAGTTCAGACAAATCTTTCATGAGAAAGTCAAATGTTCAAACAGACAGATTCTTTCTTTTTATTACAGCCCACATTGTTTATGTAGAAAAATTTAGGAAGGAAATTACTTGCTGTCTTAGATGTTGCAGTCTGCTATGGCTTCTTTTATTTTTTATGACAAAAATTCCTTGGAAAGCATTTTCCCAGTAGCCATTACAGTTACAGAGTGCCCAGTTTCCATTGGAAGAGAGAAGCCATTTACCAAATATTCGTTAGTTCTTAGTTCAAAACTCAGAAATAGATGATGGTGGTTTTGTAGAATTACCTCTTTGGCATTGAAGAGGTTTATTGCCATTAATACCAACATCCCTCAGCATTTTTCTTGTGGTACAAAGAGGCACTAAAGTGGGAGTGCTTACAAGGTTTAGTGGAAAAGAATCTCTCAGGCTGTGGTCCACACTAATCTTTTGTACCAGAGCAGCATGCAGTTAAACTTGAACTTCCTTAGCATCAGTGTAAACTCTTGTGTTAGCACAAACTCTGGTTTTAGGCTACAACACAGCAGCCAGGTTTTCAGAAATAAAAAGCTAAAGACACAGACAGACCAGCAGGATGGAGCCAAATGTCTTCAGCTCTTTACGCCAGAACTTCGCTACAGATTGCAAGCAAGTTAAATAACATTTACATAACAGAACATAATGTAAAGTCTAGAAGGACTCTCCAGCTTCTAATAATCAAGCACAAGAATTCCATCTTGCTGTCATCCTTAACTACTGTATTTATTGATGTTATGCCTTCAGAAATGGAATTTTGGGCCCCATGAAAAAGCACTCAGAAAGAGTAAGGGAACATAAATTTGCTAATTATGAAGTATGAGTAGAATAATCACTTTTCTAGGAAATGGCTGATTTCAAAAGGACCAGCAAAACTACAGCAAACCTGCAGCAAACCCTACAGCAAGCTCACTCATATATCTCAGAGGAGAAAAGGGAGAGGAAGAAAAGGAAGAAAGCCCCAGAGGAGAGCATTAAGGGTGGCTCCCCAGGAACCCTGCTTCCCCACAGCCCAGCTGAATGTGCAAAATGTATCCAAGATGCCAACGCTGTTTCTCTCAGCAGTCTTTCCCAGTTTGCTTTCTCATCTTACCATGCATTTGATTTTCCACTAATGTTTCATGTGAGGAGAGCCCAACTGTTTTTCCAGCAGCATAAACCCAGCATGGGAACAATACCCAAACTGTTCACAAGGCAAAAGAGTTTCAGGGGCCTGTGCTGACCACCACTGTGCTACACTGCAAGCAAAACTGCAGCCTGTGTCATAAGGCTGCAAGGCTAAATTCTCTAATGTTCACAAAATGCCTTAAGACTACAGAGCAGAAATCCATGGGATTCAAAAAAATAAAAAATGTTGGACTACTAGCCTCAAAAGCAAGTCACCTGCACCCACAGTGTGCACACACAATTGTGTGATGTCATAAATATACATTTATTTAGCAAAAGGGATACAATTTGCCCTTGGTTTCATAGGCAAAGCTAAAAATAAAATAAAACCACAGAAGGACAGTCTTCCAGAATATCTCTGTCTTGCAAGAGAGGCAAGCATGATGAATATTGGCTAAACCAGAATTAATGTATTTTGTCTGATTTTAACTGCACTGCCAGGCTTTCTAATGAGATTCTTCTGTTTAAAAGTGGAATTTTGGACTGAATTTCAGTGTTAATGCTTGCAAACTGGGGAAAAAAATGGAAACATTCTCAAAACCTTTTTCTCTCCTCATGTTATAGCAAAATATAAACTGGGACATCAGTGATTGGAGAATTGAAAACCTATAAGTGACCCTTTTTTCCGATACTTTGCTTCATTTCAGTCTCCCTCTCTGCAAGGAGATTCTCCTTATTGTTACATAGTAAATACATGTGAGCCTGTCCAGTTCTGCTGATTGTAATAATTCTGATAAATTATTCACACCTTATTTACAAGCCCCTATCTTACTGCCCCAGGGATAATGAGATACAGAAGGCACCAGTGTTATTGGTAGGCTGAAGGGTACTGAGGAATCCAGGTAAGTGCTGCTTTGTGGCTAACTTTTTGTTCTAGGAAAAACCCCACAAGTAGATGATAGCTAAGTGGTCACATGGCATCATTATGGTGTAAAAGGCACTTGTGTTAATCTCTTAGATTTTTATCTGAAGCTGTCCTGCTCCTGAGGGGGAAAAAAATCATATAAGAGAAATAGGAAACTGTATATGAACTAAATAAATAAATAAATAAATAATAAACTAAACTTTTGAATATTAAATAAAACTGAAACAATAGCACTACATAGGATGTAAATCCTCAGTCCACTTCTGTAACACAGAACCATCGAACTTGCAAACTCATTCTGCTCTTGTGTCACGCCTTCCTTAACCAAGTAAACAGTAATTAAGGTTTTTGTGGCATTTACCACTACCAAACACCTTACATAACTTGCAACCTCTCCAGACTCAGCTGCCTCCTAATGGGAAACTGGATCATAAGACACCCTCCTCAACAGATCTTGCTTCTTTCTGGCAGCTTGAGAGCCCACTGCCAGGGGTGGGTGTTTTGCACAAACAAATGTCAGAATGCATCTGGTGGGGTGACAATAGCTTCACACGCATTTTTCTGCCTTTCATTACTTTGTATCACACTCTCCAATTCTATTTACATTAGTTTTTATTTAAGATTAAATAAGGCTTCATTGATGCATCTTAACTGCGTTATTCAACACCCACCAACTCACTGACAATTGCACATCAATACATTTTAGTTAAGCATCTGTTTCCTCATTTGCTCCCTTGTCAAATTTGCAATTTATGTCTGCATAACTTTTCACTCTGTAGCTGCACTCTGCATGAAACAGGTAGAGAATGCACAGCAAAACACCACGCTTGTTCTTCAGAGCAAATATGTTCTGCAAGTTCATGCTGTGAAGATCTGAAAAGTTCTTTAGGGCTACACATAGGTGTGAAAACTGTTGTGATACTCTGTTGAAGCCATAGCCTGAGCTAGGTAATAATTAAATCATTTTTTAAAAATTTAAAAATAATAAAATTAAGGCCTTGTATTCAGATAAGAGACTTTCATATCAGCAAAAAAGGGTAGTTGTTTTAAAAGAGGAAAAGAGAAGATAGAATTTCATAAGTTCTTTATTATGAAGTTGAATATTTAAATGTTAAAACATCTTTCCTTTGTACCTCCCCAACCCCCTTCCCTCTGCTTCCCCCTTCCCAGAAGAAATCAGGCTTTTTCCCAAGCTTATATCAAACAAAAAAATACATTTTCTTGAGGCAGCTGAAAAGCTTACTATCCAAATCCTGAATATTTTATAGAAAATAAAATTATATTTATTTTTAAGTGCATTCTACCTTCAACACAACTGCATCCTCACAACAAATCTATTGCGTTGTCCTGACATAGTTACTGCAAAGGTTTTTCCTTTGCTGTCCCAAGGGCCCAATTGATTTATCTGCCAGAAGCCCAAAGCCCCAAAATAAGATCGCTTTGAGTTTACAGAGGTCATTTTTCATTGTCTAAATAAAAATTTCTAAACAAAAATCTCTCATCCTGTTAACCGCAGGGTCCTTATCTCCCCAGAGGCTACAGAAACCTGAGAGAAGCCATTTCAATTCTTTTATGAAGAAAGATAAAAGCAAGTTTTCGATTAGAAAGCCAAGGAAAGGCTTCTTATTAAATGGTGGTAACAGTAACTAGTCGAAAAGGCAAAACCGTTCAAGGCGAGGGGGAAAGAGGGAAATCATTATGCATGGAGCAAACACTACACATGAGGCTGCCAAGGCAATCTGAGGCAGTGACATTCGGGAAGGGAAGGGGAGGGAAGTTCACAAGCCTTTGTAACTAGTTCTAGTTCATCCCCATCTATTTAAAAAGAGCTGTTTTATCAGGCACATTTTCTTAATTGTGTGTCCGTAGCTCTATCCACCAACATTAACTGCGTGTTGGAGCAATTATGTATTCAGACCCACTTTCCCTTGATCTGTCATCATTCAAAGAACTTGTGCAGCACTGGCTGGGTTTTGAGATGGCATGTGATTCCAGCCCTGCAATAATAGATTCTGCAGTGCTAAGCTAAAAGTGAAATTATTAGAAGTTACTTCATATTCGAAGTTATGATAAAGTGAGATAAACAGAGACATTAATGGTGATGCACTGGGATATCATCCAGACCTCTGAAACGAAAAGATTTCTGCTGTTTGCAAAAATTCTCAGCATATATGACTGAAGTACCCTATTAGTGTTTTCCTTTCTCCTTCCTATATAATAGGAGAAATTAACAACCTTTAGGACACTAGGTAATTCTTCAGGATGCCAGCTCTAAATATCTAACCTACCATTTAAAATGCCAAGCTGAAAAACCCACTTATAATTCCTTTTGAGGAAAAAGGTCCAGGGAAGATTTTGGAAGCTCTTTACCCTTAATGAAGACAGGCATTCAGAACTCTGAGCATTTAAGATCTACTCCTGCACTGTTATATTCCTAAATGTCTAGATGAAATCACCCCATAAATGAGGATGATAGAGCCACATCCATCTCCAACAGTGCAAAAAGCCACACTTGGATTTACCTGTGATTGCCACTGCTAAAACATACCAGCCAATACTGTCTGTGGTCATGGCATACTGATAGACAGCAGGTTTTCTTAGTCTCTTATATCCTGAAAACAATTTGGAAAACTTAGGTGAATTTACCCACCCCTTCCCAGTTGTTTCCAGCACATCCTTGAACATGATGCCTTTTTTTTTAATGGTGAGAATATCCTTATATATCCAAGATGAAACAGTGCTCCCCTGGCCTCACACATAATTCAACAGAACCAAAAGGGTTTCCCTACTTCCCACTTCTTTCCTCTGCATATCTATGATAACAGGTAATTTTTCTGCCCCAAGTTTATATTTGCAACTGAATTTATGCTATTTAATGGAGTAAAAGAAAAATTTAGTTTACCCAATTCAAATCAATAAAAAAAAAATCTTATGTTTCTAAAGGCAGCACATCTACTTCAGTGAGGTCAGGATTCTACCTCTAACATGTAGCTTTGTGATGTTAATAACTTCAGCAGACACAATTTAATTTATGCAGGCATCTTTTTTTACCTGTATCTTACTTTTATGTATTTCTATACTTACAATAGAGATATCTATCTCTAATTCTTTTTTTTTTAAAGCTATGAAAATTAGATTCCAACTAAACCACAATTTGCCATGCTTACTTCATTACTTTTCATATTTAAATGTATCATATTTGCAAGGAACAGTCATACTGTTCAGCAAAGTCCTGACCTAATCCCTAGTGCAGTTGGTGAAGTCCTGCCACACTCTGACTGCAGCAGGAGCTGGATCAGGCCCTAAATGTGGGGCTTCTTAAGATGCCTCTTTCTCATGTACTCATCTAGTTTAACTAGGTGTTGCTGAGAAATGCATGACTGTTTCAGGTAATGCAGGTGCCCTGTAGTGTAGAGTTTGAAAATTTGATTTTCTGTGGGTAAAATATGCTGTTTCTCAGATATGCCTTGCTGCAAGATATTTTTTTAATATTACTTTTTATAATTATTACTTTAAAGCTTTCTGAATGTCTTGTACACCTTGTATATATTTGGAATCTAAAACATTAAGGTGATTTAATGTGTCCAAGCTGACCAAGAATGATGAGAGGAATTAAAGTTCTGAAATGCCTACCTTTCATTTTGGGCCTTGAGACAGTTTTCTCCTTATCAAGGAAAGAGTTAGAGAAGAGAGAGGCTGATCACAAAAAAATCAGAAACCTTATTTAAAAGTTTCTTTAGTCTAAATAAGTCATGGTGAGATCTTGAGATCTGATTTTTGGAAGTGAAAGACAAGTAACTAGAAAATAAGGCTCAGGTTTATCATAGTAAGGACAATTAGCCATCTGAACAGCAAAAAACACTGCCAAAAATTCTGTTAAGATTGGTCACTTTTCTGAAAGGTACAGCCTTTTTTTTGCAGTTACTGAATGGAAGGCAAGGATTAATACCAGGGAGTCCTACAGCCTCTGCTAACTAGGAGGTCTGACAAGACAATCCAACAGCCCCTTCTGGCCTTAAAACCCTTCAAATCCATGAAACCCAGGAACACTTTCTGCTGGAGCACATTTGCTACAACTGCTGTGATTCACCCTCCTTGCTACTCTCTGGGGCTCCCTGCCAAACACAAGAAAATAAGGTTTTAAGCCCAGAAGGATTTTTACAGTAATACACGGTATTGATCCCTGTGTTGTTTTCAGCAGCAGCTTGTTTTTCTGTCCAGGTTCCTTAGAATCCCAGTGTGCCCAGCAGGTTAATGCTGAGTAACTGTGAGATGTTGGGAAAACATGACACACACTTTACTATACAGAGTTATATTATCCAGAGACAGCAGGACTGACATTGGCATAGATTCACGCCAGTGTTTATGTTTATTAAAATCTGGTTGAGTACTGGAATTCCAATGATAGCTTACAGTTGGCAGCACCCATTCTATGCTAATTTAGGCTAGTAAGGGTTGTGCCACCCTCAAAAGGCCACAAAATTAATGGAAGAGAGGATGGATGCTTGGGAAGCTGCACAAACACAGTAAGCCACATATCAATAAATGCAACAGGCTGCAACCCTACTGCTTAGAAAACAGAGCAAATCTCAGCTCTGTCACTTTGATAGAAAATGCTGTACTCTGTTCTTCTTTCCTTGGGCCTGAGTAAAAATTCAGGACAGGATAGAAGGATTGATTCTTCTCACTGCTTCAAGATACCTCTTGGTCTTTTAGAGATCAAACTGATGCCCAGGAATAACATAGCTCTTTGCATCAATGAATTTTCTATCACCTATTAGCAATGAGAGCATCAGAGTGCTTTTAGACAGTTTTTAAAATCACTTGCAGAAGTTTTTTCCTGATTTTTTTCTTTCTTTTGAGTGCAGGTAAAGGTTTCATCAAAATTAAAATTTCCTGAGCATTACGAGACAGACACTCACAGTTATTCAGAGCTGTATAATTTAGTCCAGAGCCTCTGCAGGTGTGGCCAATACAAAACTGGTTAAAGGGTACATTACCTCTAAACAAACCATGGCTCTGATGCATCTTTGTTACTGCCATTGAAAAATACAATGTGAGTAATTTCCAAACTGGGCTGTTCTCAGCTGATTACTCAAACTGATATTCTCAGCTGATACTGTTGATCTGTGCTTTTTCCCTGGAAAGACTATGCAACTGTTGTCATACAGGTTTTCCTAGACCTGTAACCATGCAACAGAACTCCAGAAGTTGACCTTCTAAGAGAAAACCACTGTATGCATTACAAGACCAAAGACTGTTGAGGCTGGTCTGTATCTCTTCTTGCCCTGCTGTATGGTTGAAATAGCAATGAAAAAAAAAAAAATTGAATTTTCCATTTTGCATACTTTAGAAAAGTCTATACTATGAATCTTTTATGTGCTATTGAGTTACAGCCTTTAAACAAAAGGAATTTTCCAGTCAAAATGGAAAGTTGGGGGAGGGGGGATTTGTATTGGTTATGCAAAAGAAACAAGGCTGATACGTTTTCCCTGACATGGTGGTGCCGTCTTTTTAATTTCCTTAACTTTCTGAGATGTTTGACCACCACTTGCTCACACATCCAGGGTAAACATGCACCAGGCTTAGGGTTAGAGAGGAGTTTCCTTTCTGGTGAATTCAGCAGGACTTCAGGAGGAGTCTGGAGTCTTTTTTCTGCAGAAAAGGCCATGGAGCATAGCCAGGATCACCTGGGCAAGTCTTCCCTAATCCATTTCCCCTCACAACAGAACTCAGGTTCTGCTAGAATCCTGATCTCTCCTCCTCTTGCTAGAGGAAACAACTGTTGTTGTTTCCCATGACAAATCAACCTAACCTAAGTCCCTGAGCTCAGGAGAATGTTTTACTGGTACAACAGATGCAGCTTGTGGTTTAGAGGATATCAGATGAGCTAACTTGAAGGTCCTCTGAAGCTATGCAACTTGTTGGCATTTAAAAATCACAGACATATCAACAAACATCTGTTACGCTACACATCATAACATTTATTGTAACATACCGTACAATATGCTGCACCGTGTTAGTGATAATAATAACTATGATAATTACACATACAAAAAAAGATGTGCAACTCGAAAGCATTAAGTAGAACCAAAATATAAATCTCTCTGACAGAGTTCTCATTTATAATGTAAAACCTTACATGAAAGAAAAACACAAACAGCACAAGACATCTGAATTGCCGCTCCGATTGAGATCCAAACAAACTAAAGTTAGGTGTAAGGGCAATGTGTACCCAGGGACATAAATAAATAAAAGGAAGCAAGAAAATAGCCTCTTTTTACATCCAGACAGTCCAGAGAATAATAATGTGCTAGTTTTTCAAATCCAAGTACCTATTGAAGATTGTAATGATTCCAGTCTAAAAAGCAATGCTGGAAAGCCTCTTCAGAGATTGCAAGCTCCCACTGTGCAGAAACATTGTGTCACTGCACACGGGTGTAATGGAGACAGACAAAAGAAGTAGTTCAAGGAAAGACGTGGGGAAGCACTGGATGATGTGCTTTCTCAGAAAACCTAGTTACAGTTTTATCAGTGACCAAAAA
>VWZP01002415.1:1188401-1235091 GCA_013396995.1 Dicaeum eximium | reverse complement strand
AAAAAGGAAAAAAGCGGGGAGAGGGGGGCAGGAGGGGGATGGGGATGAAGCTTGGAGGGCGACATGGTTGAGTAATTTCTTGCCCTAAACTGAAAATCCTGGCTCAAAACTGATTACACTGCAAGCAGAGAAGCTTAAGGCATCCTTTTATTTTGCCAGAAGTGGTACCAACACTTTGCCATGACAAAGACCGCAACATGGTTTGTGGTTTTCCACACATTCTACAGTAACCCACCCTTCCAAACTGACCTGTGCAGTCTTCTCTGCAGACTTTACCACAAAAAAAAAAAAACCCAAAAAACAAAAAAAACCCAACCAAAACAAACAAAAAACACCACTGAGAAGCACCATAAGGGCTGTGTTAATTATCCTTAAACTTGTGTGCTTGCAGCATGTTTTACTCCATGTATTTCACTTGCTTTTAAAAAATCAGCATAGTTTGTTACACAAACAAAAGGCACACTAATTAAGGTGAAATTACTCAGACTACTTTAGTTTATACAAAGATTTAATCCTGGATTATCATTTAAAGATGCTGAACATCATATAAAGCATCAATAGTAATTACATTTTATTTACTTTCAGGGGCTGATCCTGTGTAATATTTATGAAGTATAGAAAAATATTGTACTTTTAGGAAATTAGGTTTTCAGGAATACATTATCTACGTTTCTTGTTTTTTCTTAATCAATTCACACAATAAATCCACTTGACTTCATGTTTTTAACCAAAAACACTGAGAAAAATCATGACATTTTTATTAGAGGTCAAAAGGACAATAAGATATTTTTAAGCTTTTTTTTTAACATCGAAATACTAACACCTAAAGGGAAAGAACCTATGTAACACATTGACTTTAAATGAATCCATTTATATGAGAGTTGCAGAACAGCACTGACAGAAAGAGGAGTGAAATGGGAAACTCAGGATCCCTCTTTTGTTATAGGAGGACATTCTTCATTTTGATAAATACAAGTGTCAAAGATTGATATCTAGGCAATTGTCAGACAGCTGAGAAAAATACACTAAGAGAGTTCTTTCCATACTGGATAAAGTTATTCCCAACTCTGAACCCTTACTGATTTGAGTACAGTCAAGGTCTTTGTGTTTCTTGACAATTTTCAGTCAATACTTTTCCTGAGTAAAGTCCTAAAGAAATGGAGATTTATTTATAGAAATAGCCACTCAGAAGTTCCCAAGGAAGACTGCCAGGTTATTGCCAATATCTGGATTCCGAAGCCTAGAACACACATTTTGCTCTTGGCAAGTGGCAGTGACAAACCCTGACAGAAAGGAAACTTCTGGGCATCATTCTGTCCCACAGGCAGTGGCTGGGATGGATGATGCAGGACAACCTCTCTAAGCATCTCAGCTGCTGAAGCAGGAAAAGAAGCAGCAGTAATTCTGACTTGGAGACATTTGTGGGACATTGAAAGAGAGAGGAAATTCCTTCAAAGACCAACTTTTGCAGCCCTTTTTTGCAGTGGATTACTTAATTTCAAGGTCATGGCACATATTAGAGCAATGATATTAGATTACATGCAAAATAGCACTGCTGAAGAGGTTAGAAATTTAAAACAGAAGAAGAAAAAGAGAAGAAACGATACTGTGCAAACAAATGTGCAGTCATACTTTTTCAGTAACGCATATGTGCAAAACTCTTCAGGTGCAGAAATTTTCTTTTTCAAAACCATGCTAAAATTGAAAGCTCTCTGGTGATTAGAGCTTTCACTTTCTCATCTGATGTTTGTGCCACAGAAAGAGAGCCCAGCCTTTCACTTTTGCCCTAAAGTACCTTAGCTAAATCCCAGCTGGGTGCAGCAAAACTCAGACCAAGAACCATATTTATCAGTACTCCTGAGATCAGATGTCTCTAACCTGTAACTATAATTCCTCCTGACCATAGGTTCTAATCATCGCTATGGAATTTGGAACATAACTTAATAATTTTAATCCTAATAACATTAGTTAATCTCTGATATACAGCCTGGAAACCATTCCAGTAATATGTGTTTTAGGATTTAAAAATAAATAATTCAAAAATAAATAAAAAGGTGAGGAAAGCAGAAAGTAAAAACAGAAAAAAATAGGAGGATGTTGCTGCGACTGATGTCTATGGCAACTGGCAGAAATCCCATGCATTTTAATGGGAGTAAGATTTTCAATTTTTAGTACTTGTACCCTACATATCTTTCGCCTTCAGCTCTTCTCGACAGCATTGACTACATGATGTTCTGAAAAACGAACCTCCAAAATGCAGTTTTGGCCTGTTGGAAAGGTTTATTTTTTTTTCTTCTTTAACTTATGCTCAAATTTCAAACACGGGCATGAGGATTATATTTTTATTTTGCTACATAAGGGGAGTGAACAAGTCTTGATGCTGACAGAACACTTTATGTGATATTTAGCAACAAAGAAGAAAACTCTGTCAGCCCAGAATTCACAGGAGCACCAGTTGGCTAAATCCATGGCATGGTGTGGGAAAATTACCTCAACACTGTCTACTTTTGCTGATTTTTCCTTATGCTGACACTTCTGATGCCCTGAAAGTTGCTGTGCTCACATCCTCTGCTGCTGGTGTCAAAGAACACTCTCAGTCTTCACATGCCAAGATGAGGAAAACCTATTGCAATGCCCAAAAGACTTAACTCCTGTCAAATATATTCATTTAACACAAGCACTCTGGTCTATGGCTCTGAAATCTTAAAGTGATGGCATGAAGCAGGAAGGAAGGGGGAAAAAAAGCAGTAGCTTTAAAAAGAAAAAAAAAAAATTGTTCATCAATTTAGGTTCAGTTAATGGGTAGAGCCACTCCTGTTCATTGTAAAAGAAAAAGACAAAAAGTATTGGCCACAAAGACAGAACTAAATTTTCAGATTAGTGCTGTACACAAACGATTGTACACAATCCTACTGAAAAATAGTGACTTAGAAATAACTGCCTCACATTAAAAACAGCCTACTTGATCATACACTTGAAAATACATACAGTCCTTCTTGTGTCCAGACTTCTCCCTGAAGACTACTTTCATTACTTGGGTCACTTTTCAACATTGGTGTAGATTTAGTATTGTTAAACGTTGTATTTAAAAAAAAAAAAACAACCAAAAAAAACCTAAAAATTGTTCATCAATTTAGGTTCAGTATTAATTGTTTTTATTTTCTATTCTTGCCAAGACTATAGAAGCCCAGTGCATCTACTTCTTTGTCCTCTCTATTTCATTAAGTTTACATGTATGGTAATAAAACACTTTTAGAACAGGGCCAACAGCAAGGCTGTGACATCAAGCTCCTGGCTCTATGAGGTTATGAGAATGTGTTCCTACACATGTAAAGATTCCCACTGGTGTTCGCATCCCCTCATGTGTCCGCAGAACAGAATGGAATATCTTGGTAGAGACCCACAAGAATCATAGAATCCAACCCCCTGCTCCTCACAGGACCACCAAAAACCAACTCAGAAAACCATGCAGGCCATTTGTTTGGTTTACCACATCCAGCCACTCAGTTGGTTTTGGGTTTCATGGCTGTGAGGTCCCTGCCCTACTTCTTTCATCATACTGCCACCCAAACGTACTTAATTTTGCAGTATACACAAACAAATGAATAGAAATTCATTAACCTCAAAAAAGAGTCAAAGAATGTGATGAGGCTACATAAAAAAAACCTACCAACCTCTGCAAGGCAGATGAAATAATCTGTGCAGCCCATGAAGTGTCATATGAAGGTTTGCACGTTCCTCTGAGTCCCCAGATTGGAAAGAAGTAGATCAGCTGGAGTCAAAGGTAAATCATCAGGCCTGTGAGGAAAGCCCAAAGGAACTTCACCTGTTTAATCTTAAACCAAAGAAAATGGAAGGAGGCACTTGGACAATGACTACAGCGTAGAAGATAATTATATATTTGCTTAATCCGCTCTGGGTAAAAACCAACCAACCAGAAAAAAAAAAAAAACCAACCAAAAAAGTTTCTGAAAGAAAAAGAAAAGAAAAAGTGATCTTTATAAAGCACTGGACTAGGGTTCCTGTGCAGCAGTGAAATTTCACCCACTGAGGGACTTCCAGAGTAGGCAGGACAGACTTGAATGATGTAAATTATGTAAGTGTACATTGATCATCAGTGGGATCATCAGTGGGATCATCAGTGGGATACAGTGGGAGAATCAATTTTGTGATTATACACACAAATGTAAACACTTTCACCCTTATTGTTTTTTAATCATTTATTCTTGAGAAGAAACATAGAAAAGTTTTGAATGATCAGGAGGGACTGCAGGAGCTTTTTGTCTCTCTCACATTCCTTTCCCTTTTGCCTTCTCACTCATTTTCTTAAATTTTATTTTCATTACTTATTCCAGAAAAGGAACCATTTATTTTCCTCTGCAAAGCACCTTAAGGTTCAGGTAAAGTAAAAGATGGGTCTGAATGACCCTTACTTTCACGTGATGACACTTAATAAATAGGATTTTAAAAAAAATACCTACATTTTCAGACATTTTCCCATACAAGTACATATTGAAGATTCCAATTTTTTTTCCACCCACTTTGTTCTCAGAACTGTGCAGTGAAGTAGCTGGTAGCAAAGGAAACTTTCTGGGGATTGCCATTCAAACATTCACAGCTTTTGTGTTTGCTTGGAGACTACCAGTACTTTCTATACAGCCAGAGAAGAAATTTTATAAACAATGGAAGCATTTCTACTGAAAAAAAGATTTTTGAAAACACTACACATACCTTTTCACTAATCCTAATAATAATGATAGACTTGAAGAAACTTTTGAAACAAGAATATAAGAAGATACAATAAGATGTATAAGAGGAAAAGAAGAGAAAATTAATAAAGAAATATTCAAAATGTATTATCGGAAGCAGATAATTTTGTGAGTTCTCCAAGACTAGAGATTTGAGCTTTGATTCCTTCACAAGTGATCTGTAGAGCTGCTGTTAAATTTCCTATTCTTGCTCACATCAAAAACTAATATTTCCTTTAATAGGGGTTCAAGATATACAGAGAAAAAACAATCATTCTGAGGGGTTATGCTGCTGGCTTTAGCATTTCACCTGGGAAACACTAAAAAGTGCTGCATTTCTTTGATATCTAACCTCTGCAAACAAAAATTGCTCATTTAATTTTAAAGGTAGTATATGACCACGATCTTTTTTTAGTAAGGGACTGTTTGACACTTTAAAACATTTTTTTCTTGAAGTAATCACAGTGTTGTACCTCAGTATGTTTGATTTTCCTCAGATAGTCTTTATAATCAATACACCAAAGGGACTCAGTACAGCAGAGGGAATGCAACATTTCCTGACATCACCTATTTATCTAGCACAAAACTGGCAAGATTTTGAAGGCAATGAAAACAATTCAGAGAGAGCAAATCTGGCCACTAGTTCTGCCCTGGCTATATGTGTTTATTCCTTAATTCACCAGGAATCTCAGACTCCTCATCCTGTTTCTGTGCACAGTGTTGGATTTGAGCTGCTCTTTGCTGTTTGGGTTTTTTTTCTCTTCTTGTTGTATTTGTTCTGCATACCGAAGCATTTTTTAAAATACTAAAAAGAGCATACAAACATGCAACTACACCCAAAAAATCAAGCATGGCACAGTAGGAGAAGAAAGCTTCTGGGGAGAGAAAGCAAAACTGTGTGACAGATGGAAAAGTCTCAATGGATGAATGGTACTACTACAAATAAGTAGCAGGCAGCCAGAGGGAATCAAATAATGATTACAGAAGAAAAATGAGGGTTAAAAAATGGGGTAAAAAAACCTTCAGCACTGGCAGAAAATTCTAGAGTAGTAATGTATAATATTTGTATAAGGGAGGTTTAGTTATGTGCTTTCCACAAACCAGGAAAGCAGTAAAGACAAAGAAGCCAGACAGCTGACAAGCATGCCAGTGTGGACAGTGAAAAGCTCAACATGTCCTTGGAGAGGAAGGAACGTACTCCAGGATTGGGTCTGGCATGCCCCCAAACCTGAACAGATTACTTGCTGACGATCAATACCTGTAACCACCAGAGGCCTGTTGGAGTGTTTAAAAAAAAAAAAATTGGAAAAAATCAGCTTCAAAGAGACCTGGTTCCAAGCTCACATTTTATTTTTGCCACTGGGTGCTGAGGTAAGAGCTTTGGACAAGGCTCATTTTTCATCTCTTTATAGGTCTGCGGATTGAATATGAAGCGTCGCGGCGCGTTCTCAGGGCTTCGCTCCATCGGTTCCCTGTCCCAGAGAGCAGCACTCTCAGGATGACACTCATCCCCTTTGACCAAAGCTGGTATCAGATCTTTCACAACAGCCTGGTTAATGTCTCCTTTCATATCCATGACTCTTATCCACCTATAAAGGAAAAAAAATAAAATCCTTATTGTTTTCTTAATTTAAGTCCTGTTTCCTTTGGAGACAGAAAAACCAAGCAGGGTCCTCATTTTATTTGAAATGTCACTGATCAACAGTTATATCCAAATACAGCTTAGCTATTTTAGAGAAGTACAGTGGGCTCTTTTTTCACCCACCTGAATAGAAAATAAATCTCAGATTGTTCCCAATAATAAAATTTAATCAAAAGCACATGCTGAAAAAATGCATTTAGGCATTACTATGAGTAGGAAGCAATAATTCATATATGTGTCTGCAGTCACAGAGAGTTCTGTATAGTTTGATATCTCCAATTACAATTCCATCTTTTCCTCTCTCACATTTAGCTTAATTTTCTTTTGTCTTTTCCCATTCATTTTTTCAAATGCTGCAAGGTAGTGAATATTTTCCAGAAAGAACTGATGCAATTTATTTTTTTGTCCATTTGCCTTCGTTGCAGTAAATGACTGATCTGAATAAGGAAAAGCAGAGAAGAACAGAAAATCTAAGCAGCTTTTTAAGGAACCAGCAAAAAGAAAGGGAGAGAAAGAGAGAAAGAAAGAGAGAAAGAAAGAGAGAAAGAAAGAAAGAAAGAAAGAAAGAAAGAAAGAAAGAAAGAAAGAAAGAAAGAAAGAAAGAAAGAAAGAAGAAAGAAAGAAAGAAAGAAAGAAAGAAAGAAAGAACTGTATTATTAATAGCAAACTCCAGGATGATGGATGAAAAGAACAACAATATCCTTTAATCATAAAGCACTAACATTCCAGCAGTGCTGGTAAGTGACTGGAGCAGTGAAACCATTTGAGACTTAAACAGATGGATTAGGAAAGGTTCCACTGTGGGTTCCTGGACAGATTTCAAAACAGCAGCCTGATTAACTAATGCACAAAAAGCAAGTGATTCTTCCAATCAATAAGCTTTTATGTAAGCATATTTGAGTTATAATATTTAAACACAGCAGACAAGTGGGGAATCAGGAATTCCTCATGCTGGGCTAGCAAAGCAATAAGTTTTACTTGAATCTGGAGATCTCCTTTTTCCCAGCAAATCGCAAAGGGATTTTATAGCTAATGTTGTCACCACATGTTCATCAATATATTAACAGCTCCTGATGATTTTGTGAAAATGATGGTGAGTTCCAAGTCCAAAAGATGCTTTTTTTTACAAATATTTTTTAAAATACTCCTTTAGGGAGAACTTAACCAGATTTTTATTGAATTAAGGAAACTACACATAAAATTAATCATTGACTACCTTTCCTAGTGAGCACCTTTTCCACAAATAATTAGAGAGGGAGTACAATCAAAAGCCCAGGTCATAGGAACAGATTCCCTTCAGCATGATAGCATTTATCCTGGGTAAGAAATGGAAATGGAAAATGGTAATGGTTTTATGTGGATATTTTTACTCCATGACCTGTGGGGTTACTGGCTTTCCTGGCTCCCCTTTAAATTGCCAGCCAGGACTTCTGCTTAGTACACGTGTAGGTCTGAATATATGTGTATATTTGCCTCAAGGTTTACAATGCAAATGTTCTTCATAAATTAAAAAAGGATACTGGGGGTAAAAGTGCCTACAGCCCCAAAACAATAAGTTTATTGGTCTGCACTATAGGAATAGTATCTTTCAGTCCCCAGGGTATGACTCTCACAGGATTAAATGTCATTCAGGTGAGAGAAGCTTGTAGTAAACCTGCAGTATTCAGTAAAATCCTTTGAAGGCAGCAGAGAGTCCCTTTTCTGAGACTAAAATGCTCTTTTTCCTTCTCAGTTTACATACCAGTTGTAACTGCAAAGTCTTTTTTTCTTTTCCTCTTAGTCTGAATTTCAGACTGAAGGTGGAAGATGAGGAAGAGCATTGTGAGTCCTGCTCTTGCCTTTCCTCCTGGCCAGTTTTTCTCTAACTCAATACCCATCAGTACACATTGTGTGTAGTGTTTGGACCAATGGCAGCATAAGTTCTCTCTGCTTTTTCTAGTTATTCAAATTCTGTGACATTTTGTGATGATCTGAGGGCATGTTTACAAGCAGTAAAAATATACTGATGTCATGAATAGACTAGAACCCAGATGCTATGATTCAACTTCAGCTGCCAATTACAGCTATTTTGAATACAAACAAATCTGAAAGTAAAAACATCAAATTAAGGATATTAAATATGTTAAGCAGATTTTGAAGTATTACCCTATTTCTACTTTAAGGGGAACTACAAATTCCAAAAAATGAATAGAGTTCTTGCCCACAATTAAAAACAGTAAATAGTATTATATTCTGTATAGCTCTTAGGAATTCGGACCCCCACCGTTATCTGTGGGATGCTTCACACTGCCACAGTAGAGCAGTTCAACATTTGAACCTCTTACTGTAAAAATTAACCTGTTTTTTCTAATACATTTTGAACTCTGTTCACAGAAGCCCACATTGCATGAAATTCACAGGCCCCCACAGAGATAAAATAATTCTCTTTTTTGGTGCACCGCTGAGGAATGCTAAAAATAGTTGAACATACCAGGAAAAAAAACCCTGCCTTTTGGGGACTGCAGTGTCTTTGCCTTACTGGAAAGAAAACAGATAAGCATTTATATGTACAATTACATCCAATTTCTGTATACTACACCAAGTAGTTAGTCTACATTCTGGAGATTCCTGAATCTCCCAGCTATCTAATTATGATACTTCTTCTGTATTCCAAATGTAGAAAAACACTGCATTAATCTCAATTGCTGAATAACTAATAGCCACTGTTGCTTCCATTTACTGTGAAAACATCTTAAATATTAACACACGTAAGAAGGATATAATTTTGTTTTATATATAGATATATGTGCACATATCTAAATGAAGATGCACTTACATGCAGATACGTGTGTATAAAATCGCTTGCTGTGAAAAAAACAAGATCCTCGTTGCCATCTATGCCTTGTTGTCTCACTTCAGATTTATTTGGGTGGAGTCTTGCATCACTAGCAAAATGCTTACATGGAGAGGTTGGATTGACTTGAACCTGAGCCACTAGGAGGATAAAAGTTTTTCATTAAAACCTTGCTGATTAGCCCTAGAAATGACACTGGTGACCTTGGAGATAGCACTAGTTTTCTTCACTAAAAGCTCAGAAGATCTGAAACTGTTGAAGTCCTGAGGTGCATATATACACAGATCTCAACACTTTGATCTGATCTACTCTCTTCTGAGTTATTTTTTGGAATATTTTTAAGGAAGATGTATCAGCAGTAAGACCAGTTATAGTACATTTCATTGTGAAATATTTCTATATACTACAATCTACATGAAAGGCATTGAATCACACTTCTATAAAAAGCACTACAAATTTATCAGAAGTCGAATAAAGGATGTGAATGTTCATTACTGGCTGTGGTGAATTTCTTTTTGGATGCTATGTGTTTTAACAGCCCTTTATTCCTGTCTGTATGCCACTCTGAGTGGAAACAGTTTTATTAGATGTTGTGGCAGCCTTCCGATTATATTCACACAAACAAACAAGATATTACTTGGTGCCAAAACATTTATATGGGTGCTGAACAATCATCGTTAAAGCAGTCAACATTAAGCATTCAGAAAAAGTTAACACTCCAAAGCATTTAGGTAGATATAGTTTTTCATTGTCTAAAAAATAAAAGAGGTTTTAAAACTGGTTTTCCTCTCTTGAAAGACTTTTTTTCCTATTTAATGAAAGTATTCTGCTGATACATAAGATACCATCAGCTCATCCTTTAAAAAAAAGGGATATGTAAGAGTGGAAATGTTGAAGTGTCCTTTAACCATTGATATTAAATATTACCCCAAATTAAGAATAATACAAATGACAACCCTTGTTAGATATTGCATCTATACGCAGCACATTTTTCATTCACTATATATGAGAGTAATCATGTTTTTATTCATGCAAATGTTCTTGTAGGAAGCACCTGTAGTGAACATGGTGTTGTAATGAGATATGTAGGTCATATGGAGAATGACTGTAAAATTTAGCCACTTGATGCACTTGCAGGTGTGAAACGTCTCAAAGGCTCTGTTCTGATTAAATGAATTTCAAATTCTGTGACAAGAATTAACATGCACTGTGCAGGACTGGGTGCTGAACACGCAAAGATATTTATAAATTCCTCTTGATGCTCTTAATATTAGGGTAATCAGTTTGCTCTTTCCTTTCCATTTATAATATTTATTTCATGTAGTACAAGAGATTGCCATTTCAAACTACCTGTGTTTCCTTGGCTTAAGGGAAAAAAAAACCTTAGGTGTATTTTTAGTATATCTGTCCTCTAATCGCTGTCTTCATTGTTATCTCTAAATCATGAGGCTCAGGACAACACAAGGCCAAGGACGGAATTTTGCTTTGCATATTCTTTGTACAAGGTTCTGTTTTTCATAATCTTTTTTTCTTTTCTTTTCTTTTTTTAATTTTCATACCAAAGTCAACTTTAACTCAGAGGACAGCTTTCAATATCATGCCTGCCTCTGTCACCAAGAGACCAGTGGCCAACAGAGGGACATGCTACTCATGGCCTCTGCCTTCCATCCTCCAGGGCTTGCCAGCCCTTCATCTTCTTGCAGACCAACCACTTGGACCCAGAGCAAGTCTCAAGCTACTGCATTTGTCACAAGATGCCTTCACTCTCTCTCACTGCTCCACTTTTCTGTATCTTAATCTGACTCCTATAAAGAGTATAGAGTTACCCAAGTCTGAATGACATTCCTAATCCACCACTAGTTAGAGCTGAACCATGGCTCAAGGCTTTCCTTATCCCATAGTCCAGAAATGAAGCTCAGTATCTCTCTGAGAAGAGCCCAGGCTTTATCTGGGCCATCAAGTCAGCCACAAAACCATGCAAGTTAATTGGAAGCATTAAACTGAGAAGGATTCTGAATCAAGCCATGACCGCTATTAGCAACCAAGTACTGGGGTAAAGGTGGATAATAATTTTTTACTATACATAATTATTGTCTTAAATTTGCACATTAGGCAAATCCTCAAACAGTGCATGGGGTCACCAGAAATCATGCTCTGAGGTTCAGCAGTTGCACAAATACAGAAAGAGCTTACGTGAACCAGAGAAATGAAACCTGTCCAAGATCCTAAAAGCTCCCAAACCAACATGCAGCTTTAATGTGAGCAACTGTAAGATGATTTATTTTTTTTTCAGATCAAATACACAAAGTTCTGGATGTAATTCTGTTAAGCAGTTTTACATCTTGCCACTAGGACTTTTTTTTTTTTTCTCTGTGCTAAGCTTTAATATCCTTTCAAATGCATTAATGTGTCCCTGGAACAGATGCTTAGAGACTCCTGCACGCTTTGAATATTTCCACTTTAAAGAGGGCTTTCAATACTTACTGAGACTCTATGTACCACCTCAGTGGCACCAGAGCTTGTAAAACACTAAGGGAAATTGCTCCTTGCCCAAAACATGTCCGACAAAAAAAAGCTTTCTTCAGGTCATGCCACAGTTAAGGAAAAAAGGTGGGACCGTATAAAACATCCCTTGCAAATTTATGCATATATTTGTTTCCCTTTCAGTTGACTCCCATCCCAGAGGCTTGCATTTGAATTTCAGGTGTGAGCAGTTCCTGTATGCTAAAGAGAAGCTGGGGCAAAACTAGTAAACTCCAAACAGTTATTTTCAAAAAGCTCTGTCTTTTTGTCTTTAAATGCTATAATGCAGCTCATATAATAGTAGAAGTTCATCTATTAGAAGGATTAATTTCAGACAAAAAAGATATGACTCTTAGTAAAAGGTTCAACATGCAATGTCTACACTCCAAGTCTGTGAATAAGCCTGAGTTCTAACAAGCCTTGCATGCTTTCATTTTTATTGTAAAGAATTGAAGAAATATTTCATTGTAAAGAATTTCCACATGAAATATCTAAATAAGACTGCATGTTACCACCCTATAATGATTCATAGTAGACAGGTAGGGCTGAAAAAGATGTCACTGTAATACTATGTTGTAAAAAAACTATTTATTTTGCGATTTGGTCCTCTGGATATTTCTCAATGCTTAATTGAGTAACTTTGGTTAGACATCCCAGTGCTTCTCAACTGGGTTTGGTCTTGAAAAGACACACTAGAAGAAAATATTGAAAACTAGTCCTGCATGCAGCAGGAAATATCTTCTAGTGCTCTCATCATATTGCTGTACTAGCATACACCTACAGAATTATCCCACTCTCTGCATGGATCTCAAGTGCACTTTCAAAATGAGTTCTTTCTTTCCTATCAGCAATGAAGCTGCTTGGTAAATGCCTTTTACAGATCTATTGACATTCATGCTTTTAAAATAATAACTTTATGGACACTCCAGATAATGAAATAGAGTTCATAAGAAAATCTAACTGACCATCTACTTACTTGTGGGTCTGAGGAGGGCTTTACACAGAAACTGGCAAAATGAAAATGTGGTATGCAGGAAGGATGTGAGGATTGATTTGCTATGCAAACATATTGAAACTCAATGGGGAATTTTGTAGTTTGATGAAAACAAAAATTAAAGCTAATAACAAGAAACAAAATGATAGTAGTATAAATAAACAACAAAGCAACCACAGCATGTAAGCTTAAGTGCAATAAGAGGCATATAATCTTTAAGTTGAATAAACCCCTCCCAAAAAGAGGACAAAAAATGTGACTGCACTGACTCTGAGTCGTGAAATCTGGTTTATGTAAGGGATAGGACTTTCTAAGTTTTGTAAAGTGCATCTAAATGTGCATTAGCACATAGCATGAGGAACAGAGAAGAAATTTGAGGTGTGAATGCAGTTGCAGAGCTAGGAACTTACTGGGATCACATGGATGTTGTGGGATAGCTTCCACAACCACAGTGCTGCAATAGCTGGATACCAGACTTTGAGGAGGGATGGGCTAGGATGGAAAGGAGGAAGAGTTTGCCGTATGTGAAAGCAGCAGAGATGCCTGGAGCTCTGCCTAGGGGTGGATGATGAGCCAGCTGAGATTTTGTGGGTCAAGAGTAGTGTGCAGGCAGACATAAGCAATGTTGCAGTGAGTGTCTGCTGCCCTCAGTACAGTGCAGTGTAGTTTGGTGAACCCCTTTAGGTATCTGTGACTGAAGAGAGATGCACAGGAATCAAAAGCAAGGGATTTTGCATTCTACGCTTACCACAGAAAAATGCTCCAAGTGAGGATTCTACGGAAAAGTGCTAGAGACAAAGACTTCTACTTAACAGCTTGTGCTGTGTCAGAGGCAAGCCAAAGGAGCTTGCAGTAACTAAAGATTAAGTAACACTAGAAAGGAAGAGCAGAGCTGTAAGTTTGTGATGTGTATTGCCAATAAGTCAATGTATTAAGGAAATGTAGCTACAAATTTCCTGGAGAAAAACATGTTTTTTCTAAAAGTTAAATTATGTTCCATGTTTTCTGGTAACATCTATTTTAAACTACACTATACGGTAAAGACAAGATTTTAGAATGGTTTAAATTAGTCTATGGTGATTACCCACATTGTGCAACTTACTACTGTTTTATTAATGCAAGATTAAAGATAATACTTTACTGGAAGAGATAACAGCAGAATTAACCTCTATTTACCTTGACATAATAAAGATTTAATAAAACATGGGAAAATGTCAATGAACAGCATAATTATTCTAACATGAAATTTAAATGTAACTTAATTCTGTATTCTGCATATTTAATACTTTAAGATTAGTCATCATTGTTCTTTTCTCTCTCTTACAATGCACACTTAAAAGTATTTCAAGCAGGCTCAGACAACTTGCTTATTAAATGTATACTAATTTATTTTCAGTTCCAGAAACATTAAACCTAAACCACCTTTTTTTTGTTGTTTTTGGAAAGGTATTCACCAAACCCCTGCAACCAATATATATCTCCATAACTTGCCCTTGTCTAAATTTTTTACTATTGAGTCAAAGAAGATCCTTGCAGTTTTATTATATCAGACAGGCATCAAAGGGGCAGAACACATAGGATTGAAAAATAACACAGCTGCACTTTGCAATGGAGTGTTCTGTATCTGGCCGTGTTTTGTTGTTCATGTAATACTTTTCAATAAACAAAGATGTCAATCAACTTTCTTTGCAGCACATCACATTTCAGATTTAAACCATTTCAGACACAGAGCTGCCCCAAGCTCACACGTTTAACAGATAAAAATTCAGCTTTCTGTCAAGGCAGAATACAGTATTGATTGTAGACTGTATTTAGGCTGGTGTCTGTTGGAGCTATATTACTTTCAAACTCATACAAAGTCCACTATGGAGACATAACACAAAAAGTGTTCCTTTTCTAGTGTAATTTTTTTAAACTTTCTACATTGATTCGTGGGAATTTCTAAATAAATGAGAAAAAAAAAAAAAAAGAAGCCAGGGTTAGAGTCTATCCAGAAATCAGTGATGGGGGAAGTTACAAAAACATGATAGTAATCATGAAAACTTTGATCACTTGATTTGATTCTAGTGCTTTGCAAATTAGCATAATTATTCAAACATGCTTCATTAAAAATCACGACTGTACAAGTCCTTCAGTTTAATGATCCAAGAACATACAGAATGAGCTAAGCTTTAAATAAATACATCAACTCTGTACTAGATGGCCATGTCAGAGACTGGCAGGTTATTTATTTTAAATAAAATACTGAATGCACTCTTGTTCCTTGCACAGTGTAGGAGACTGATGACTTGCTAAAAGGTGCAGCATGTTAGCTAGTATATTTTACTGTTTATCCTCACATTCACCTGTACTTCTCCTGGGATCCCATAAGGTTGGATATCATGTCACTCTTAAGCTACTGGGAGATTGGCATAAAATCCCAGTAAATCTCCAACTAATTACATTTGAACTGTAGGTGTCACAGCTGATTTTGACCTTTAAAGTTTGGCAGAAGTTTTACAGTCTTTAAGGTGGCCCCACACTCTGCAATACTTTTTCTGTCAAAATTTAAAGGAATGAATAGGCTGCAAAATTAAATATGCATAAAAAAATAAACAAAATACCCTGTATATTAACATATAATGTCCCAGAAAAATCAAAGAAGTACACTTATCCATGGCAACCAAAATCCTTGAGAATGTGCTGACATTCTCCTAAAACTGTAGCTGACAAAACACCAGTTGGCATCATTGGAGGGTTAAGAGAAACTTAACAAATTTGACAAAGGAAAGGGAAAACAAAATCCAAGTTAAGTTGTCACTCTCTCCTTAATTTCATATATACATATATCTTGAGACATAGCAGGGCAGCTCTTGTGAGTGGCTGTGAGTCAGGTTCCTGTTAGATTGCTACTCTTAATCTGGCTGTTTAGTTTGGGACTTTGCTGTTCTAAGTATTGGGTAACCGATTACCAACATTTTATTCACCCAAAACAATTATCTCTGCAGTGAACTATCATTTTACAGCCCCACTTCCACCAAAACCAAACAAACCAACCCTCCCCCTCCTCCCAAAAAACAACAGTAAAACCCACAACTGGTTGCCCAGAAAAATACTGCATAAAATCTCTCCCTGCTGGCTTTCCAGCCATGATTGCAAATGCCCCACTCTCCAGACTGTGAACATCCCAGCTGCCATCCAGGGACCTTTAAAAACTGAAACAGAGCCATGTGTCAGCAATACTAATAGCTGGCAGAGAAACCTTTATGGAATCATGGAACTGTAGAATGGTTTGGGTTGTAAGGGTACCTGGAAAGTCATCAACTTCCAACCTCCCTCCTAGTTCCCCCTAGTTTAAGAGACACCTTAAACTAGACCGGGTTTTTCAGAGCCACCACATCCAATCTGGACTTCTTATTTTAAAAACTCAAAGAGAAATTTGCAAGTAAAGAAATTAAGAATATTAACACTTTTTACATTTAAAAAGTTGGCCTTATGGGTCTGTAAACATTGATTTAAATGAAAATATTAAAATACTTTTGAAGGAACAGGGGATACCTGCAAATCATTATGTTTCAGCAAATTCTACATGGATTTTTTTTATACAATTTTGAATTAAACATGTCTTAATCCAGATTTTAATCTCAGTGACAGATTATTAAAATCATGTGTTTCATACTGTCTACATGTTTTTAGCTATTATTTGCAGAGGGGCAGTTTTTTGAAAACTCTTGAACTAAATGTTTTCGTTCAACATTGAGGATTTTGTAGTTTAGGGGGTTAGGCTATTGCAAACTCACAAATTCTGTGGAAGACAGGAGTCTACAAATAATCATGCACACTCTAATATTGTTTTTTGGTCCTTAGGGAAAATTTCATGTTTATCAGGTCACTAATAAAAAGAATTGGAAAACAAAAGAATGAGTTTACTTCGTTTTACAAAGACTGGGTAAAAACACTTAAGAGTTGCAAATAAGGCAAATAAATTTCAAAGGAAAGGTCAAAAATAAGAAAGAACATCTCTAAAATTATTTATCTGTTGAGGGCTAGCTATGCTAATTATTTCAAAATTCCTGCTACCCAACAGGGCTGGCCACAAGAAATTACTGCACAAGACAGGACTGGCACTCTCTGGAGAGCTCCCGGTGCCATGTACGCTCCCCTCTTTTAAAAGCAGGCTAGCCAAGCATGCTCCCTCCCGTTGGAATGTGCAAAACAATAAGAAATGAAAATTTTGATTACATTTCTTTCCACCTCCATGCTGTAATTTCCAATCCCTTCTTTTCCTGGCCTCAAGAATGATGAAGCACTAAAACACCACATGGTAATGCAGAGGATTAGAGCATTTCCCACCACCCTGCCCCAACCCAATTAACCTCTTTTAATTAATATTTCTGCTGTGTTGCTTAATTTCTCATTCTCATTCTGTCTTTTCGTGGCTTCTTTTCCTCACATTTTGAAGACACGCAGGTAAAATTTTCAGTAACAGTCTTTGAAAACCAATACTTTTGTAATAATAATTTTTAGATTATAATGGTTACTCTGCCATGAATTTAGTGTAAAGACACACATGACATAATCAATGGAGAAATTCACAATGAAGAGCATAAATTCAGTGGCATGCACCCATATACTCAGTTTATTTAGGGAGATCCTATTGGGAACATTATCATGGGGTTACAAAAGAAAAAAAAAAAGCCAATATAAAATTTAAAAGTCCTTCTATCACAGCAATGTGAAAGGTTTTTCAGTTTTAGTCTTTGGGTAAGATTTTCTTACCGTATTGCAATAATACTTTTTTTTCTGGTGACCACAGGGACAACATTTTTGTTCATGTGGGAACCCTAGATCTAATGATAGCTGAGAGACTATTTTAAATTTATGTAGCCTCAATTTTCAGCCTACAGGTCATTCAAGCTCAACGTTTCATTAATGAAATGCTGTCAATATTTCCCTGATATTGCCACAGGTTGACATATGGCAATATTCCAGTGTAAGAATTTCACACATTAGTGACTGGAAAATCAAGAATATTCCCCAAGACACCTGAGGTATGATTAATTCTCTAATAGTCTTTCTGTATCAGCTTCAAAGGAAGAGAGGGATCTTCCAGGGAGGAAAGAAAGTGGCAACACTAGAAAGGAGACAGTCTTGGCTTCTTGCCTGGAGCACTGACTTGGCCAGCTGCCCCACATGACAACCTTTGCCATCCTGAAGCCCAAATAAGATGCCAGCAGCAAGGCAACAGCTTGGAATGTACCTTGAGCAGAAATAATGGCAACATTATTCCATGAAACCGTCCGCGAGAAAGAGGAGTTGGTGCTGAGGGTAAAATAAAGGTGAACCTGCTCTATCTGTTGGGTTAGGGATGGGAGTCTGTCACCATTTTTGAAGGTTAAAGCAAAGTTAGGAAAAAAAAACAGTACTGAAGTCTTGATAGAGGAAGCAGATGCTCAGGGATGTCCTTTGCTAAGTTGAATATTAAGGCCAACTTTCACCTGTATGAAATTAAGAAAGCTGGACAGATTTGGCATCTGAATAGGTCCAGGTCTCCTCCTCATCAGGTATGCATGGACATCTTAGCAATGGGGAAACAGTTGTCAGTGAGATTGTCATTGCTGAGGCACCCAAATCCTCCAGTCTAGAGTACCTATTTTTGTCCTAAAGTAACTACATTTTAGTAGAATAAAACACATCAACTGCACATGAGCTGGCAGGCTGAAGAACAATTAAATCACTTTCAGGACCGAGCTTTGCAAAAAACCCCTCATTTGTTTCTCATTTTCCCACATTGTTTTGTACTTTTGAGACACCTGCAATCAAAGAACTAAATGACTAAAACAACCTAAACACAAAATTTGTAAAATCATTTTCTTGCTGGCTAAGTATGTATCAAGCAGCACCACTGATGGAAAGCAACAGTTTTTTTTAAGCCCTAAAATTTGTAATGGAATTTGTACTGAACTGAAATTTGTAATGGGAATGCTGATAAGGCCACTAACCAGAGCAGATTTAGCAGTGGTGCTACAACAAAAAAAGTAAAGCAGTATTAGTCTCGCACACAAATTAGACTGTCTAATGTACAAAAGTCCATTGTCTCCTTCTAATATGAACTTCATTATCAGAAAGTTGGTTTGGATTGCTAAGCGTAAGAATGATGAAAATGAATGTCAAAGACAGCTCATCCAACACATTAATTTTCAGTTTCAGGGAGACAGGATATGCACAGCAAGACAGACAGAGACAGACGCAGAGAAAGGAATCCTAGTATTATAAATATACAACATATATTTTACTCATCACATCTCCTATGCTATTTTTCAGTTGTTGTCGATGTGGTATAGGCAACGTTTTTATACCCCTGTGTATTTATATATGAGTTTCTCTTACTGCAAATTACCTTTGCTGCAGAACAAATCTTTGCTCATGATGGGAAGTACAGCTTTGTTCCTTTCTGTAGTGTTTTTCCATTCACTGTGGGCTCAAGATTGCTGAGCCAGTGCAAGAGCAGAAACCAATGCCTTTAAGTGCAGAATACTGACAAAGAGACAGAATGGAAATCCAGCTCTTTGTAAGTGGAAAATCCTGCTCTGGAAAAGAAGGTGTGTTGTGGTTTAACCGCAGCTGTCAACTAAGTCTCACACAGCCACTCACTCACTCCCACTGCAGCAGGGAGGGGGAGACAACCAGAAGAATAAGAGTAAGAAAACCCTTGTTTGAGCTGAAAACAGTTTAATGGGTAAAGCAAAAGCCATGCACACAAGCAGAGAAAAAAAGGGAATTCATTTACTGCTTCCTATGGGCAGGCAGGTGTTCAAACATTCCCAGGAAATCAAGGCTCCATTACACTCAGTGGTGACATGGGATGACAAACACCATCACTTTCCATGTCTGCCCCTTTCCTTCTTCTTCTTCCCTCAGCTATATATGCTAAGCATGATACATTATGGCGTGGAATGTCTCTTTGGTCAGTGGGGGTCAGCTGTCCCAGCTGCATCCCTTCCCAACTCCCTGTGACCCCCAGTCTACTCACTGTTGGACTGGGGTGAGGAGCAGAAAATGCCTTGGCTTCATGCAAGCACTGGTCAGCAGTAATAAAAACATCCCAGCATTAACAACACTGTTTTCAGTACAAATCCAAACATAGGCCATACTAGCTGCTGTGAAGAAAATTGGCACTATCCCAGCTAAAACCAGTGCAAAGTGTCTAGGATCAGCCATTACAGGCCTTAAGGTCACTCTGGTGAAAATAAAAGTTCTTCTAAGTGCTTTTCGCCAGCAGTGAAGAAAACCAGAAAGAGTTGCATATTAAGGGATACAGACCATCCCATGGCATATAATAGATATGCCAAATTTCAGAAGTAGCTTTTGAATGAGAACAACTGGAAAATCTATAGCAGAAGCTCAGTTGCACATCAAGTGCAAGGCCATCCTCTCCCGTCACCAATCTGCCAACACTTGAAAAGAAGAGGCTTGTGAGGTGTTCCTGGCCATGCTGGGTCATAACATGATGGGAAACCAGAACAGCATGAGAAGAACCTTGCAGAAGCCTTCCACATGTGGCATACACCAAGGGCAGAAACATGTTCTCTAAAGTTCAGGAAAAACTGATCCTTAGGCTCCAAAAGCAAGTGCAGCTTTGCTTGTCTCTTGAATGATGCCATTCTGGGTGTGTCCTAGGCTGACGGTGTCTCCTATCCCAATCGCTTTTTGGAATTTGTTTTGTCTAGGGCGGCGGGTTTCCCCCCCGCTGCCCCCCCCATCTCTCGCTCTCCCGGCAGGATGCTGCCCCAGCTGATTTACTTTCGCTTTGGCTGCTTTGCTGGCTGCCTCGGCTTTGCTCGCTTCTTGCTTGCTTGCTTTGTTTTTTTGCTGGCTGCTTTGCCGTCTCTCTCTTTCTCTCCCTTTCTTTCTTCCCTGTTTCCCGAAGAATTGGACCGGCTCAGGACCTGCTCTGGACCGTGAGTCTGCAAAAGACGCGGAAGTGCCCTCCCTTCACAGCGACTGCCTGAGTAACATCTGGGGCTGTTTTTTTTTCCTTTCTGTGTTGGGGAGTGTTATTTGTAAAATAAACAGGTTTTTTTCCACTTTCCTCTGAGGTTTTCCTTCCCGACCCCGGGGTTGGGGGAAGGGGGGGAAGGAGGTTTGTTTTCTAGGGGAGGTTTTCTTCCCCAGTCTGTCCTAAACCAGGACAGGGTGCATTTAAGCCAAAAACAATCAGTAAAACTGGTATTTGACTAGAATAAAATCTTGCAGTACATATGCAAATACAATTAATACCTCAATACATAATTCCATTGAAGCTGTATGAATTTTACCAATATATTTCTCAAGAAGTACTTTTTCTGTGCGATGACTGAATGGATGTGAAACGTTTTGTTCTTTCCAAATCAGTACCCAGGGTATATTCTCTTCGAGGTTAGAGGCCTAGCTGTCTCATCAAAACAGCATTTTTCATGGTTTCTGCTTGTACTTTCCAGCAATGTTCTGATATAATAAAAATATAGCTTTCTTTGTCATAGCACTTATTCATCCAGATTCAATTCAGTACATACACATTGCTGATGATAACAGAGATCAGAGAAAAAGATTGCCTAACCATAGTCCTATTTGTCAAAGGAGATGATCTTTCTTTTTAAAATTTAAAAATAGATTTTAATTTCTTTCTTCTCATTTTGATCACCATCAGGAATGACAACCAAGATAGAAGCATAAGCCTCAAAATTCAGGTTTGGTCTGAGCCCATATTCAAAGTTTTCAGATACTTCAGGATGCTAATTTCAGGATTTTTATTTCTGTCCTTGCAGAGATGAAGTCTCATCACATTGTGCTGATGTAAGAATAAGGCCAAACTCCAAACCCCACAGGTCTTTTACATTCAGGCAAATTGGGCAGATCCACAATCACTAATTTCTGTAAAATTGCATGTAACTCCATGGCCAGTGTGAGAGTGTAACAGAATAACAACTGTTATTATATCAGTTCACAACTGATGCTGCCTAGTAACTAAACTGCATCCAGCTTTTCAGATCAACAGAAAAGTTTCAGGATCTGAGCTACACTGAAAAGAAGAGCATCCAACCAATCTATAAAATTCCTATTGGTCTTTAAAGCAGAAAACATCATGAGTAGGTTGTTAGATGAATTTAGCAGCAGGGAAGCCTGCAGCTCATCAGCTTTCTCTTCCTCAAAAGTACTTATTGCAGTCAAGAGGAATTATTGCTGGGGTTCTCCAAGCATGGTGATGTTTTTGTTATAATAAAAAACTCTGAACAATGCAATTGCACACACCACAATTATCCTTTTTTTTTCTCCACTCCAGTGATGCACTCCCTATGATGTGCAAGATTTATACTTTGATTGCCAAACTACAATGCACGGAAAGAGACCAACAAAATAATGGCCAGTATTACTCACCAGATGGACGAAGCAAACCTAAGCAAGGCACACAGACTGGGTGAACTGTTTTTCTTCACATACTTCCTTCTCACATTGTTCATAGGAACAGCTTTCCTTACAGAAGCTTGTTCATTTCCTTACGATGACACAAAGTCTTCACCACAAATTCATATTTTGCTTTGAAAGAAAAAGACTTGCAGAAATGCTGGTGTCCTGCTTTAGGGCAATTTTGGGAGAAGATCTTCTAAAGGGGTTTCCTCTAGAAAGCAAATTCAAGCTGCATTCATGCTGTTATCAAAGGACCCTTCTCTTTAGCTCAGGAGTGTCTCAGTAGTTTCACAAGAGTTTTCTCAATAAGCTCCAAATAAAGAAAGAGGCCTGAATAAGAGTCCGGAGACAAAGCTTTCAGAAGTCCTACCCTGCATGTGAGCACACCTAGGTGTTGATGATCTATGACCTTGTGAGGAAATGCTGGTGATTCCTTACAATAATTGTGGATCTCCGATCAGGCTTGGAAGAAAAAACTCCTAGCCTCTGCTGGGCATGTCTGTCTCATTCCTAGACAATATGTGGAGTAGAAGAAGAGATTTCTACCAGTACCTGCACACCAGCAGCAGTATTAGTGTATAGTGTCAGTTTTCACCTTGTTAGTAACTACTGTCACAATCAGTCTTCCCTACACATCCAGCAGGAAATATCTGGCCATCAGCACTGCTGACCAGCACCATAAAGTAATGAACTGACATAATGATCAATAATGGAAGGAAAATGGCTGTATCTATATCTATAAAAAAAGAGAAACAGAAGTATGACATTTCAAAATTTAAATATTCCTTCATTTTTTTATTATTAAGTATCTGAGAAAGGTAGATAAGAAAAGCAACTTTTAAGTCAAATCCAAAAATGGTCATTTCAGCAGAAACAATTGACAGTACAAGAAATAATCACACTTCACCTCACTGTTATTTGATTCTTGAATGTGCTTGGTGTGTAAAATAATGCAAGCCTATAATAACAGAAGACAGGTAAAAAGATTTCCATTTTCTGTTTTGATACTTCCTGGCTGGAAGACCAAAAAAGATATTTCCAACCTCTAGATTTTTTTTATTTACAACCTACAAAACAGATACAATAGAACAGAATCAAACTGTGACATTTAATTAATATTTGTAAAGCAATAGGACATCAGTAGACAATAAGAATTATATATTTGCCAAGTACACATTTTGTTCCCCACAAAATACATCTGTCAATATTTGAAGGAAATGCAAGATGTCTTTTATTCAGCTCTTGGAATGAACCTATTTCCCTTTATAAAATGTGTTCCATTTTATAGCAATCTTCAGAGGTTGGTTCCCCCTATCTTCTTGCTGATTAATGCCTGAAAAATGCTTCTGTGTTTAAAAAAGTGGCACAAATGGGGTGAGGACTGCCCTGAAAATAATCACTTGACAGGCATGTTATTCACATGATACTGATAAAGCCCAGTGTTGTTTTCCTTGGGGTAAAAGGGGCTTCTTCTCTTCACCAGACAAATAGCATAAAACATGCAAAAAGATCTTGCATTCAACAAGTCAAATATTCTGCATGTTTAATTTACAAGTTAACAAAATTCAAACCATTTTGCTAACTTGCAAACGAGCTACGAGCATACCATAAAATAAAAGACATAGCACATGACAGAAACTGTACTTTTGTTCATTGATAAATTATTTTCTAGAATTCACATTAACAACCACATTACTGACGTGCTCTTTAGCCCTCCAGTGTTACAGTTCAAGGTAATATGTGACAGATTTGAACATTCTTAAGGAAGAAAATCTCCAGTGTAGATGGCAGCTTTGCTCACTGGGAAATTACAGTGGCTTTTATATCTGTTACAAACCTGCAGTTACACTGATAACTTCAAAAGTGGAATATTATATTTCATGCTAAAATTCTCCACCAGCCCATTATGTCCTTTCTTTGTTTCTTCTGTGCTTGCTTTTTTTTTACCTTTTTTTTTTCTTCTTTTTTTTTTTCTTCATTTAGCTATTGCTGGCTTGCCAGAGATCTTGAACTTGAGAAAGGTTAGACATCACAATGCTGAAGCAGTTTGTGAGCATCAGCAGATTTAGCTTGTAATTTCATTGATCTATGTGGGCTTGCTGTTTGCAAACCAGCTGCTGCACTGTTTCCCCACAGCTACTGATCTGAGTAGCATTGATTTTTTCCCTTACATTAACATAGCATTACTTCTTTAATGGGCATTAAATGACTGGATGTAAATACAAACAGGGCTTCAACAACAAAAGAGGAAAAAAAGCATTGGTTCTTTTTATTTAAAGAACTCTATTAATATTTTTCAGGAAAAAAAATTAAAAGCATGAGTTATTGATCAAGATAAATGCTATTTTTAGTGTTGTAATTTCCACACATTTCTTTTGCCAAGAAATAGTCTTTTCTCCTCACTGTGTTTACTCATAGTCCAAAATGTTGCATTTATAAAGATTGCCTTTTTGGCTCAGTAAAAATGATAAAATAGTTTTTTTTTTTTTTTAAGAAGCATCATAGAAAGCAACACAAAATCTCTTCATTGTGCTTATTCTAAAACCCATTTCAGTTTTGAAGGAGATATCATCTGTTAGCTCTTACTATTTAACTATTTTTAAAATATGAATGGACTTCAGTTTAGACAGAGTGGACCTGAAATCTGTAACACACCATGAACTTAGTATCTCACATATAATATACTTAATATAAGGTCATAGTCTTCCCATATGCTACTTTTAGTCCTTTATTTGGTGATGTTTTAAAGAATATTACAGATTCAAAATTCAATGCAGTGTAGAAAAAGGTAGGGAAAAAAGTAAAGCAATGGATAAAACCCTGACCAAACTCAAACCTAGCCCCCAGAGCCAATTTGCTCAGTCACTTGTAAATTAACCCAATCAGCCAAGGCTTCCTGACCATCTTTAGAAGTAGGTGACAGCCAGCAGAGATATCCATACCAGAAGGAGATGCAGAACTGAATGTTGTTCCTACTGTCTCCTTCATGTAGAAGAGACAGGACTGAGAGTTCTGGGAAGTAACAGGCGAGAACTCCTGAAGAGCACCAGTGGTGGGTCACAACCTTCTGGGCTGCCGATGACAGTGGGCAGCAGTGTTAGTGCCATAATTAAGACTGCCTCAAAAACACAGACACTCCAGCAAGATCTAACAAGAATGGGATTTACTTTTAAGTATTTATGAAGGAGGATTTTTATTTTTTATGATAAACACAGCTCTTGTTCTGGCCATGAAGCTTGACTGCCCTGAGGAAAAGGTCCAATGACCTGACAGATGGGAATTCCTCATTCTTGTGTAACTCTGTCTACTCCTATACCTAGAGAGAGCAAATCATTCCACATGGCTGCTGCAGGGATATCTATTGTATCTTTACGCAGAGAGAAGATAAATTATTCTCAGTAGAATACAATGATGTAAAATATGGTGCTGGAACTGAAAATAACCCATAAAATGAGTATCGAAATTCATACTTATCCAAGGTAAAATATATGTGTTGTCAATCTAACCAATCTCTCCCAGCCTCACAGTCTTCTTGACTTGACTAGCTAATGTTAATGCCAGTTTTAGCAGATATAACTTCCAAATCATTAAACTGGCTCCAGTGTGAACCCTTAGAGCATCCTACCATTAACCTCTTTACACTTGTAGAAGACTTTCAGTGCAAGTTTTTCTCCATCATTTACTCAGTTTTTATTCTTCTATGAGATTTTGCCCCTTGCCTCAACTATATTTTTCACATAATAGTCTTTTATGAAGGATCATATCAGGAATTTTTTGAAAATCCAAATTAATTATGTTCACCAGGTCAGTCTTATCTTCTAATTTATTAACTTTTCCAAGGCACTTTATCAGGTTAGAGAAGTATGCTTTCCCTCTACTAACATTGTGCATGTTTGACCCTATTAGGTTATACTTATTCATATACTGAACTATTCTATCCTTAATTAGACTCTCAATCAGTTTCCCCAGAAGCAAGGTAGAATTCAATGGTCTTAATTTCCAGGATCTTTTTTGGTCCTGTTTTAACAACAGGCACCATATCAGAAATTTTCCAGCCATCATTGATCTATATCATATCTTCTGCAAGTGTCTCTTCTATTCTGATGTATATTCTGCTATCTGCAGTAAATTATTTTCCATTTTTACATGAGTCTACCAAATTACTCAGCACTTCCCTTGAAAAAGACTACAAATTTTGCTAGTGCTGCTCTGCCTGTAATATATTTAGCACAATATATAATAAAGAACAAGGTGAAATTCTGTATAAGTATTGAACCCTTTTTCTATGGTGAGTATGTAAATACAGTTTTAGTTTTATATTTTTGTTGGTTTTATTTTTTTTCCCCCTACAAGTACTCAGATGAGCAACTATTCACTTCTTCCTTCAAAGACATAAAATCAGTTTTACAGTTTTGGGGGATTTTTGAGTTTTGTTTTTGTAGATTGACATGGACCATCAATCTCAATGGATTATTTTCTAGCTTAGCTTTGAGCATTCTTCTTGGACAAAGAGTGGAAAGGAGGGATCAAACCCTAACACCACCATACATAATAACTAGTCACACTCACCAGCAATATCCAATATCAGGAGTTATTAAAACTGGATTTCATATGAATCCGACAAATGACAGAAAGAAAGAGGTTGTGAAAAGGTATAGATTTGTATTCTGGTCTTGTAGAAGATGTTCTCGGTCTATGCTTTAGGTACACAGGTCTTAATGATCAGGAAATATTGTTGAACACGATTTTTAGTGAAAAAGCATTGAAAATTCCCACTGAAATGTGTACATGGCTAAGTAAAGGTCAGTAAGCTATTGAGTAAACCTGAAGTGCTCACATTAGAGGATTAGAAACTAAGAATTTTCAGTATTCAGTGAAGTCAGTGGATTTTCCTCTAGAATTTGAGACTTACTGTCCCTAGCAGTCAGATCTGAGTTTGAAAGGATGAGAAAATTGAAAAGGAACTTTTAGTGAAAATTATGGGTTTGGTTATGAGCCAATATAAAGCCAATATAAAGTCACCAAGTATGAAAGCCCCGATTTCAAACTATGCCTTGCTTCTACGACAAAACCCACAGCACATTATCTTCACCTGGGTTTGAATTTCATTACAAAAATATCACATCGCTCTAACGGTAATTATTAAGGCACATTACTGCTGCCTTTGTTTTCCCTTCAGATAGAAGTTTCAGTTTCACCTGTGTTCAGAGATTCTATGTGCTGCACTGTTAAGCACAGATTTCTGCTTAAATTATAATTCTATCAGCTTTAACATATGAAAATAGAACACATTTTAATGTGTGTGTTGAACATTAAATCATTTTTGCTTCAGGGAAACTCTGGTAAACAGTAACTGTCAAAAATTATAATGACACAAAATTAAAATAATAGAAAATAGTCTGTAACAACAGCTTTTCTAATTATGTTAACAGAAGTTCAGCTCTGCATCTTCTAACTATTCCTTTACAGAAAGCAAGAAGGTTGAGTAAGAAAAGCTCAGGTACACAATTTTACACCATTGAAAAAGAAGAGCTGGAAATTATCTTTGCTACCATTCTTTGCCCACGTACTGTGAAGTGCACATCAATCAATGTAGGAAAAATGGGACCAAATTAATATATGTACATTTTTGTTGTTATGACAATCAGATTTTCATTCAGGAATTTTAATATGTAAATATTTTTTACACAAAAATACTGGAAAATATAAGAATATCATTTAAGCCCTGTAAACAGGACTAACTTCTGGAAGTGCATTAAGTGAGAAAGAAGCTGATCTGAAGAAATTAAACTGCAGCAGAAATATTGACAGGCATATAGATTGAATTACATGAATATGAGATACATACAGACTTGGAACAGTTCTGCTTAGATCAATGTCAAATGAATTTCAAGATTACGTTAGTTTGTTTTTTATGGCTCGTTTTATTTTAGATTTTAATTTGAATTAGTAGTATGAAATGAAATCACTATTTATTAACTTTCACTTACAAACAAAAAAATCTAACCAGTAAAAGCTTATCTGAATTAAAACCTTCCATGTTATGGAGGCCGGGCAACAATATAGTTTACCTCTATCATCACACAAATTATTCAAAAGCAAGAAGTAAAAACTGATTCTTAAATGTTTCCACCTATTAATGTAGCTTATTACTGATGTACAGAGGCTGTATGTGTATGGTGAGGTTGTATTGCCCCCTATAGTCATTCTGTGTCATCTGGGAGGGGAGTAGGAAGAGAAAGGGAAGAGTGGGAGAAATTGCCAGTGGCAGAAATTGCCAGAGCTACTACATCCTTGGTTTGGATTCATACTTTGGAAAGGGCATGGTGGGGAACAGTGGACAAACTTTAACACTAACAAGTGGAAGAATTTGAATGCACTGTTCTCCAAGCACATACAGATGAAATAAAATGTACTCTCAAATTCAGCTTAGAAGCCCTCTGCACGCCCTGTGGTCTGGCTGTGGTTTGTGCATTTTTTGGATGCCGGTATTTGCGCGCTGGCCATGCACCAGGGGGCCAGTGGACCTGCCCTGGGGACTCAGATGCAGGAGGTGGTTGACTTTGCTTCACCAGCAAAGGCAGGAGGTCCCACAGGTGATATCTCTTTTCCTCTCAATGGGCAGATCTTTGGAGACTGAGCATAACAAGGTACAAACTCCAAGGTACAAAGAGCTCTAAAGCTATGCCTGAATTGTGGAGTACACAGAGTGTCTGCCCTTTGAAGCAGCTTCAGCACAGGGACCAGAAAGAGAGAGAAAAGGCTCAGACAAAGGTTCCTCTTCAGCAGTGGGAGCAAACCCAAGGAGCGCAGACAGTTTGTTCATGCTGCCCATGGACACTGGGGTTGTTGCTCTTTTTGGCCTATGAGCCTGGGTGGAGCAGAGTATTTCCCAAATCTCTGTAGAACAGTATGCTACTCTTTGCCACCAGCACAAGGACAAAACTGCATTCCTGGTCTTAAATTTTTCCAGTCAAGCACATCTTTCTTAAGTTTGCTGTCAACCAAAAATTGTTATCTTTCCATAAAATTAATTAAATCTCAGCTGCTATCCTACTACTGTTCTCTTATGAACATAATTATGCATAGTATTCAGTATATCTTTTAATAGGCACAGACAGAATATAACAAAAAGCAATAAATTCTTTAGGATCTCTTAAAAATATCTAATCAACTACTGTTGCTAGCGTGCCAAGGATTTTATAGAAATGGCAAATATTCAATAAGCTCAAGATCAATATAGTCCTACATTGGGTGCCATACACTGTTATCATTATTTTTATTTCTGGGGACAACTGTTCTACTAGCACAATTCCAGGCACACCTTCAGCTAGAAAATGTTAGCACTGCTCCTAAGAGGTGATAGCTCTCATTTCTCTATGTTAGTACAATCCTGTTTGTAGTGACACAAGGGACTAATTGGAAAATGTATGAGCTGAAATCCTATGCTTTTTTCTTGCCATATTATTTTTAGTTTGGGTCAGGTTTTAGGCTTACCATGTAGTAGCACAAGGACTTGCACAAGGGATAGAAGAAAAAGAAATAGTAACGGAAGGTTATGGTAACAGCCTAATTTTATGGAAGTGATATCTTGTGCTGATAGGAGTGGACTTTTTTGTATGTATGCTTTCAAGAATATGAGTTGTACTTAAAACGTCTTTATATTCCATTTGGCCTGAGAAAAAATATTAGAAGTGTGCCCATCTGTGTACCTTAACAAATATTCTCTGTCTAGACAGAAACTATAGTCCTTCAAAGTGGAGCTGAACAAGTTGCTTAGTTTTTGTGAATATATGCCCAGACATAGTCCCATATTAAATCTTTATTTTACTATGATGACTAGAGACTCAATAATGACTAAGCGACTGATGAGATCTGATTGCTGCTTACCCAGCAGATCAATACTCTCTCACTGCCTCCTGATGTGGAGGGGTGTATCCTGATACTATTCAAATCTTTGATTACCTTACTCTTAACTGCAAGCTCTCTGAAGAGGGATCAGGTTTTCCCCATTAACCCTGTAGCCAGCATGAATTCTGCAGCTCATGAAGGCATGAAGTTAAGCAGAAATATCTTAAAAAATATACACCTTAAAATTGTACAGTATTCACCAGAGCTGTCTCATCTTCTAGTTGTCCCACTTAGAAAACTGACCTTATTCTTGTATATTTTAGTCTCTCACTTTACTTTTTCCCCATCTTATCTATACTGAAGTTCTGTTGCTTACTACATATCACCATCATTCAGCTAACCCAAACTTCTAACAGGGATTTTTTCTTGTCCATTACCTGTTTTCTTTTTTGTCTAAATTGCATTAGACATTTTTCTTCAACTGATCATATCCAAAGGACATACAAACATTATGTCCTGCTACTCAGGAAAATTAAGCACTTCCATGGTGCTAGCAGCATTCTGTACCTTCATGCTAAAGAACCAAAAATCACCATGTGACACGAGTCTGGCCCCATAAATGTGTAACCAGCTTTCAGCTGCAGTGCACTACCTAACTGGTGCAGAAGACAACGAGACATTTAGGGAAGCAACATTTCTAAATGCCAAACATACAGAGATGAGCCACTAAATCTTATGAATTATCCATGCAGAGCAGACAGAACATTTGTTTTCAAGGTCAAATGAGAAAGATCCCCTGACCTGTATGGTAAACTACACGTTAATACATTTATCCATCTTTGGAATGTAAGGGACAAAGTCAACACAGAGAGAAATGAAGCAGTGGGGTAAGTCTGTCAAGCTACCAAAATCATTATGCCATCTGTTTTACTGGCATTTTTTATGTCTGTGCAGGGCATACTCATTGAAAAATAGACCTCTTATTCAAATTTGAGTTTCTTCCAAACTAGAATGCAGTATCAAATATATTTACATTCTTTGGATAACTCTTAATTGATTTTGTTTTATGTACAGCTTTTTCATATTCATTTAGTCACCTCAGTCACCTCATAACTAATGCAACAAAAAGTAAAACAAATGAATACAAAATTTCTTAAAGGGAAATTGCAATAGTGTCCCTTAAATGCTCCTGCACTTTCCCCCAGCCTTCACCAGGCAGGGTACTGAAACTGGCATGATCCTATCAAATCAGCTGGTTTTTATGGTTGTCAACACTAACATTTAAAGGATAACAATTCAAAAAAGAAGCAAGGGGGTCAATTGATTCATCCTGAATACTTTGGACAAACAACACTCAAGTTTGGTTACTATCCTGATGGGCTCTTGAAACACAGCTCTTTGACAGTTCAAGAGAAGGCAATTGTATTATCAGGGAGCAGTCTAGAGGATGAATACTGACTGGAAATGTCAAGTTTAAACTCTCTAATAGTGCAAGGTATCTCAAAAGTTGATGCAAATCCATCCTATAGCCCTTTACATTAGCAGAATAGGGCAAAAAGGTCTTATTGGGACTCAGAGAATCACAGTTTCTCTTGCTTTACTCTTGACTTGCCAGGAAGAATAAATGAAATCATTGGCTCCTTTACAGGGCACTGTCTCTGCCTTGCATTTCATCAGCCACATTATAGGAAAGTCTGAATTTCTGACTGTTTCTACTAGCCATTTTTCTCCCTCCTGCAGTCCCAGTGTGAGAAGCAAAATCGCCTTTTCTATTCCTCCCACTACAGTATTTCAAAATCTGAGCTGAAATATGCATTTTTGTTAGAGGATTCTACCCAGAAATATAAAGGCTATGACACATGGTATATACAATGTAGAAGTCTACATACATTACAGTTTTTCTTAATCACTGGGATAACATTAGATAAAAATAATTTTTAACATTTGCATCTCTGATGACTGTAGAGTGGTAGGATCTTGCAACAAATATTTCAGAATATTCATCACTCTGCTTTTTGATATCTCTAAATAGGCAGTTAGTTCCATTTTGTATATATCCATGTCATTTTTCTTTCATATTAATATTCCCATATGACAAGTACATTAGTTAAAACTGCAGAATTGATTTTCAAGAGGAATCTTAGTTTACATACATTGTCACATTTCACAAAATAATAAAAAAAAAAAAAAAGCCAGATTCAATTCCATCTCCTGTAAGGATCATTGAGAAGTATACTGAAGGAGAAAAAAATATAAGCTAGCAGAACCAATCATATTGTTTTTACAAGCAGCTGTGAAAAGATAATCACTAAAAAGACTGATCAAGAAAAAAAATCCTATAGCTCAATATATTTTCTCCTCTGCATGATTCAAGTTAAGAAATTGAGCACACCCTTTAGAGAAATCGAAACTAAGATAACTGCTCTTGTTTTACCACAGGTACAGCATCTCTAGAACAAGTGAAAGATGTCAGTGGTGTGCCTGTCCTAGAGATGTTTTCATTCTGGGGACACATCAGAGAGAGAGAAGCATGAAGTAGTTCATTACTGATCAGAATTTGTCTACACTGGGGTATCTACTGAGAGTTTTTAGAAATATTCATCACTTTACTGCAGCCTGCAACCAGGCTCTACTTATGCAACAGGTTCTGACCCTGTTCATTCTGTGATATGACTGCAGTAAAATATTTCCTTTTTGCTTCCTGTATTGTCCTAGCTGAATCTCCTGTTTACTTCATTGTGAAATCAGCTTTTATTTTATTTTGCCTTTAAATATTTGGTTTCACCTTGGTCTCTTCTTTCTTCTTCTTGCCCTTCCTTTCCCTTCCCTTGCCACTGTCCAATGTCTAACTGCAGCAAAGTATATACTTTAATTTCATGAAGAAATGAATGCAGAAATATCCTAATATTCCAACACTACCTATAACTCTGGGATATCACCACATGATTGTATTATACAATGTGCCATGCACAGCTATAAAGCAGTCCAGTTGCTCTTTATTGTGTAGTTCAGCTCTCTTATCTGTTGTGTTTTGTTCGGTCTGATATGATAGTACAGCATAAAAGGAGCACTAAAAATTGCATGATTGCAGTATTGGGAAAATACCACTGCTGTTGGTCAAGTACTAATGAAAAATGAATGCCATTCCTCACCAAATTTGGACAGCCATTTTAAAAGCAGTCATCTAAAACCAGGCAGTGTTTAGAAATGCATGACTACAATGTTTACCCATGAAGAAAACAGTGTTTCTTTATCATTCCAAAGAACCATATGTCTCTTTTAGTGGATCATACCAGTTCCTTTCATGGAGGCTAGTAAGGGTCATTAAACACCAATGGGTCTCTGAGTCCTTCTTCAGAGTCAATGACATTGTAGGCTTCACCAGGGATCTCATTTTACTTCTGTACAAGATCTTCAGGGCAAGGGAAGCAAATGAACTATGAAAAACATAATCACTGCTTTTACTGTTGCTTTTTTTCATCATAAAAATCCCATTTACTTAAATTCCATTAAAAAACACATTTGCCTCCTGAAAGCATAAATATATACTTTTGACATAATTTTTCATTTTATAAAAGAGTTTTATCATTCTTTTGGGGAAAAAAATAAAAATTCTCCATAATAAATATTACACGAAGTTGTTATACAATGTTTGGGACAAAGCAAATTATTAAAAAAGTAAATTCCTCTAGAATAGTTTCTCAGAGGTGACAGGAAAATATTCCTCAAGCACCTGAGGGAATTAGCAGTCTAACAGTCTTTTTCAGAATTGACTTGAACACCAAGGTTCAGCTTTTCAAAAGTACCTGGGCATTTAACTCACATTTTAATTTAGGTGAGTTAGACACTCAACACCTATGAGGATCTAGAATTCAGGATGAAAAGCCTTACAGAAAGTCAAGGGGATTTGAGTTATCAAAGGCCGGATTTTTTAAAAAGTATTTGAGGAACTTAGAGGCAGAGATAGGTTCCTAGCTGATTTTTTTCTCAAAGTAGAGCAAAGAAGGTTAAGTCCCTAACACTCCCTGAGATTAGTGTGTTCTTAGAAAGTGCTAACTACACCTTTGGATCTAAATACCTTTTAAAAAAGTTTCCTTGAACTGGTTTTGAAAGTGGTTTTATCATCTGAATGCAATGATTTATCCTGTGCTTAATTCCTGACCGCCCAAAGACCTGGTTTACACAGCTAATTTTGTGTCATAATCTTGATGGAAATGGACAGAGTAAGAAAACAAAATCTTATTTGAACAAAATTTAGTTGGCATTTGGATCCAGAAGTTCATAAATTTTGAGAGCTGAAAATCAGAGGTAGTTCTGCTCCACTGTGATCATGCTTGGAAGAGCTGTTAGAGCCTGAGCATGTTCAGCTTCAAGAATTCCCCCTGTATATGCTAAGCAGCCCACAGCACCAGCATGTCTCTATGAAGTCATACTGTTAGCAGTGCCAGAGTCTGACAATATGAATGACTGACTTGCTTTCACCATGTTTGCCACAGCTGGGAAGACGATGAGGGGTACAATGTACAGGGAATTTCAACACAATGCAAATCTGGCAAGATGCAGTTTCAGATTTTGATTTCTGAGGAAGCAGAAATTTTTTTCTGGTTGCATTATATCATGGTTATCTGCAGCTCTATTTTTTTAGCCCCTGGCAATTTATTACTTGCTTTTATAATTTACTTATATAATTATCTAAATATAAATTTCCTTGTAACAGCTCTCAGTACTCACCCTTTCAAATGAATCCACTCTTTAGTACTGAAAACGTTAGTTCCTTCCTGAGTCATGTTTGATTTTATTCCTGTACTGACTGGCTTCTGAACACAGTGCCTGATGGTAAGCTTTGTCAAGAGATGCTGAGATATAAAGAACAACAGGTTACCTCATAATCTCTTCTTGTTAATGCTTGTTCTGGAGAGCACCTGCTGTCTTTAAAAGGGATTTGAGTGACCCAAGATTAAGAAGTCTCCCTACAACAATTACTGTTCTTATCACTGAAGAATACTCATACCAATGTGACATCTTCCTGATGGTTTCAAACTCACAGACTGAGCGAGAGATAAGAGTCAAAGAACCATACAGTGTGCAATTATAAGAAGACATCAAACCAGTCCAGTACAATTCTATTTTGGAGAAGAGCAATGCTATTAGACTAATTGATTTCTGCCTGGAAAGTAACCATTAGGAAAAAACACCCTCTGATTTCATTTAAATTTTAAAATGCAGTGGTGCCTAGAGTATTTCTAGTGCTCTTTCTGGACCAGCCTGACTGGGCAAATAGCATAAGGGGCACAGGGACACTAAGTGGATCACATGACCTAACATCAGCAGAGATTCAGAGACTACATTAAATCTTGAGAATACCATGGATTATTCCTGGCTACCTCTTTGGTTTAAAACATACAAAAGTATGGACTTCTATTCTACTGAATTCAAATTTCTGATATAAATAAAGGATTATCTGACATTACAGCCATCATAGTATGTCCCTTACTCCTCAAAACATTTTTCCAAGCCTGTTTAACCACTGATCTCCTATCAACATCACTTGCATTGACAATATTTTTAAAGCTGGTTCTTTGAAATATTATCCTAAGTCATCAATATTTTGAAAATGAATGTGAGAGGATTGTACCCATTGTATCCACTGAATCCACCCATCTTTGCTTCTTTCCAACACTCCAGGCACAAAAAAAAGATATGAACTATAATTAAATTCTTCTCTTCCTCCCTCACTCAGGATCCCAGAGACAATGTCTTGAATGTGAGAGGGGGAAAAAAAAATCAAACCTATATATCAAAAAGTACTCTTTCATACTAACTGAGAAAGTGAACTTGCTGGGAACCCTCCTTTATCCAATCTGAGGGCATGTTGAGGTCTCAAGATTATCAGTCTTCTAGGTTAGAGCAGTAATGTCTACACCATCTATTTCTTTTACATGTTATATGAAGCAAAATGGAATTGACCCAATTTTATTTCCAAGCAAAGAAAAAAAACTAGTGAAACTCACAGGCTGGTTAGAAACAGAAATTAATTATTTCAAATCAGATGCAAATGATAGGTTTGCCAGAAGAAGTAAGTAACACAAGGCAACAGTGAGAAAGGGTAATTGAAGATTGGCATCCCGGATGCTCTGTGATGGAAAGCCAAGATGGCAGTCTGGTACAACTGAAGAAAGTTTTGGCTGTCCCAATTCAAAACAGCAAATTATCTGACATTGATTTCCTTTTGCTTGGCTCTGTTTAGGATACCTCCAACGGAAAATACAATTTACTGATTATAAGCTCTCTATTTAAAAATGCATTAGAATATTTTTGCTAAAAATATTTTTCCTCTTTTTGTGCTAATAACAAAACTTGAAGGATAATCTCAATATAACTTCAGACTACATTTTCACAGCTGTCTTCCTGACTGTAGAACACCTGACATCCATTGATTATATCCATAGTGGTAAGAAAAAAAAGCACAAACTGCAACCAAATTAATTAGTAAGCTGCAGCATGCTGCCAAAAACAGGGATGGCTAAACATTGACTTTATTGGGGTCTGTGCATCTACCATGTCAATGAATATTATGTTTCCAGCACTGCAGAAATTGTGTCAGCTACGCTGAAATCCCCGATGATATATGGTGATCCACTGAAACAGACAGAGACAAGAAGGCAGACTTCTGTTTGTCTGGATTGGACACAGAAATCCAGGCTCTTCCAGCGATCCACAGAGCAGTTATTACACAACAAACCCCACTGGCTCCTTCACAGCTTGCTCAGCTGTTGTGCCACTGTGTAGTTAAGAAGCCTTTAATCTTCAGGCTGACATAGGCGCAATGAGTCTACAGACTAGAATTTCATACACAATTTGGCTGAAAGCTAATTACTGCCTGTTATTCTAGCTACTTTCCTCTGAGTAGAAGAGTGGGGGGACAAAATCAAATGCTCTGCTTTTACTGCCTCTTGCTTTGTGCTATGAACTGCAACTGTGAAAACATTAGTACAAAAATAAAGCTATTTCTATGTTTCAAGAGTATAAAAGATTGTCAGATAGTCATAAAATGCTGGTGGTCAAGATGTATCCCTCAAGATATTGGCTTAATTTACTCCAGATTAAAATTCCGTTCTCCAGGTTCCAGCTGAGGACATATTTTTACAATAATTTCCAGTGAAATGTTAATTTTCATATCTAAGCAACAGTCCCTAAAATGGGGCTTTGTGATACTGGAAATGAGTCTGCTAAAGGCAATTAGGACACAAAGCTTTATGCTCTTGTGTGTAACTCTTGAACTCCAGAGGGACTGCTCAGATTGTGCAAATTGGAAACATGAACCAGCCTTTGCAGGATGAGGGACTTAGTGTAACATCACCAATACCATCACAATATGCTATTTAAAATTCAAACAAGCATAAAGATTATTCTAAGTGAGAACTGTTGTTCATTAAGTATAACAGCTCAAACAGAATGAAGCAAATATGACATGGGAACCAGATAAAAACAGCAGTAAAATCAAAGCATGTGGACACATATATAGCATGGTTTACCAAAGGTAAAAGAAAATACAAATATGCAAGGGGATAATGTGTTTCAAAATTCAATAATCATGGAGAAAATATGAATTAATAAGGAAAATTATATCTTTAAAAATCAATATTTGTGATGTACAAGATATTTGAGCCAAATTCATACATATATTTTTTAAAATGGCAAATCACAGCTTTCAACAACAAAAAGCTTTTTTCATAATCAGAGAATGGTATAAGAAATGTTCTTAATGAAACAGTTGCACTGTCTCCTGTCACAATATCCTTTGATGAAAAATTGTGCTTCAAAGAGAGAGCCACATTAGTTCAGATTCCTATTCTGAATTCCCCCATAGGAATCCATACCTTTCTCTTTCTTCTGACTATAGGCAGACCCTGAGCAGTTGGGAGCCCATGAATAAAGCCTACCCTTTCCAACTTCTTTCCTATGTAATACTTTTCTGTTTAATGTAGCTATTTATTTGACATTGATTTAAGTACTTCCATATATTTATTTATTTCAGTTTGGAAAAGGACAACCATTTTGACACATTTTTTCAAGTAAACAGTGGGTTTCACCATTTCTCATCATGCATTCACATTCACCACCATTTCTTAAAAAAAAAAAAAAATTAAACTATAGCTTTTGCAGGAGATTTCATTTATTTCCAGATAATCCATTAACAGTTCTTCCACACTGTACACTTGAAAACTGTTTTGCATCTGTATGCTATTTCCTCCCTAGTTTTTGTTCTCACTGTCTGACTAAATCAACTGAACTCAATCCAAACAATTTTCTAAAGGATGTTGAATTATAAAATAAGCTCATTTGTGCATCATAGGAAACCTAACCTATGAGAGCCTCCTTTACACACCAGCCTCACCCTTTCCAATCTTAAAAAATATCTTTGGAATTGAATTTGCAGTTATATGAGTTGCATATACTTTTGATATTCAACTAGTTACAATTGTGCTGCCTATCTCATCATAGTTTTTAGGTAACTTACAAATTTCAGAAAGGTCAGGTTCACTAGAAAGCAAGCAGATAAGAAGACAAGAACACAATCATGCTGCTCTATAAGTCCATTGTGTGGCTTCATCATTAAAGTAATCTGCAATTCTCACTGCCTTCTCTCAGGAAGAACATGAGTGACAGTATTGAGGACACACTACACCCTGAGCACTTTTCTAAGCCAGGGTCACTTTGGAATAGCCCTGATTTTGAGAGCAGAATGCCAGAGTGCTGGCAGAGACACACTGTTGAACTACCAGAACCCTTGGCCTGACCCAGCACAGCAGCTCCCATGTGTTTTAATAATGAAGCTGGTCTCCAGAAATGACCAGAAGAAACCTCCTATTCATTTATCACATTGCATCCTCATGTGCATTCAGCTTTATTTTTGTGGCAGTGGACAGCCATGGCCAACTGGGCCCCTGGCTATTCTAAATATACCAGGGCTAAGAACACTGTAAATCAGGCAGGAAACTTTAATGCCACCCTTGGCCACAACGACCATCAATCCTTTATCCCTATTAGTCACAAATGGAATTCAGCCCAAATGTCTGCACTTTTAAGCAAGATACCATCTCTGATGGCATCATGACCAGTTTCCCTCAGACTTAAACTAGTCCAGAGACAAAACAGCTCTCCTCCCCCACAGCCTATGGAGGTGAGAAAAAACAGAGAGAAATAGGATGTTTTCCGTAAAAGAGAATTTATATGCAAAAAGCTGTGCTCCTCCTACAACCAGCAGTCTACAGCAGCATATTTTTAGGATACAGATAATTCTGGCTTAGTTCCACAAAATAAATGGTAGAGCTGGCTCAATTTAATTACCACCCCATGAAGAAATTTGACAGCCCCAATGCAGTGCTTAGTAAGCATTTTACCTCAGACAGCTTGAAGATGTATTGTAGAACTGAAATTACAATACATACCATGACTTGTTCTGTCATCCTACTTTGGGAATGCAGCATGCATGTCTCTATAATGAGCTGTCTGATATTCACCCACTTCACCTGTAGCAAACAGGAATAAAATGTAAGTAACCATAAGTTCGCATATTAGTTGAATGCAAGCTAAGATATTCATTTTTGGCAGATGTTTTCAGATTATTCTAACTAGCTATACAAGTTTAATACATAATTTATTTATATTTACATTTGGAAAACATTTTGGTATTTCTAAATTATTAATTATTACAGTCTGGGGGAAAAAACCCAAACTAAAATCAAACAATCCATAAGCTCTGGTCTCTTCTTCTTACATTTCTGCTTACCAAATTCCTGGAAAGTATTTTAAGGACATAATTCCTACTATGTCTAGCACACGATAAAATATGTATAACTTAAAAACACATATGTGCTTCCTGTTAAGAAAATTAACTCTGCAAGAAAAACTTTTTTCTGCTACAGTCAAAAACCAAAGACGAAAAAGAATATACTGAAACCAAAAAGTAATAAGACATTTTTAAAAGCTTGCACTAATACTTTTTTGTCTTATTTTGTAAATAAAAGTATTTATGCTTAAAAGTATATGCTAATCTGCACTTCTGTGAGAATTTTCATAATGAAATTATGTACCTTTATTAAAATCCCAAACAAGTGATCCATCTTTTTTCCAGCAGAAGAAAGTTTGAAATTTATTTATTCATATGAAGTCTTACAGAGAAAACCAAGAAGCTTTATTTTCTTTTTAATTATGCCATTACAACAGAATTGGACTGTGCCAGCCTTCCTCTGGCTAAGCAACTTTTAGGAAGTGTATGGAAAAGCAGTGAAGCCCAGGCTAAATTTTAAAACACCCACGTCAAGGAACTATGCATATTTATAAGGTCCACCTAAAGCATCCAAAAATCAATGAGTTTTGAATTAATCACTGACTTAACACCCCTGTGACTTAAGTGTCATAGACTGAATAATGCTTAATGCCATCTCAGAAGCCAGGAATTGTGGAAAAAAGTTGAGATGATTCTTGTGTTTCCCATCTGGATTCTGAGAAAAAGTCATTGCGATAAACACAGGTAGAAAAACAAGTTTCAGATTACATTTGAAATCTTGGAGTCCAGATCATGCTAGTATGGCATTCTACAGTACCTGTACTACAATCAGTGCTCATGAGTTTGGGAAATTATTTGGAAGATAATTTAAAATTGGGACTGAAATATCTTTATAAGCAACAAAATACCAACAATTTGTGATATGATATGTTCTGCATGCTTGATCTTCCTTTTTCTGTTTTCTGCACTTATGTTTGTTTAAGGCAGCTCTCCTTTCCTTGTGATTGCCTCCAAACAAGGGATCAGATACTCAAATGTAATTGTGCGAGTCATACACCAGAAAAAAATTTGGCATTGTATACTTAGCTGTTTCTGAAGACCAACCCTCCCTAAGACAGCTCAAGTTAAGAATCTAAAATCCAAAAGGTAAAGAATCCTAAAATGTTGAACTGAAACAAGACAAGCTAGATTACACAAAAAACCCTGATACATAAAGGTCAGAAGATAAGATGATCCAATCAATTTAAAAGTTCAGATACACTTGAGAAAATCACTTGCTATATGATTTTTTTTTAATTTTTAAAAAACAAGTGGAAACATCTGCAAAATAAAATATAGTTTTTATTTACCAAATGTTGGCTCCCTTACAAACCCTGTTTACAATGAATTGGATTTGTTTCTTACCCATTATTTTGAGTATGAACTATTTTACAAACTTTAGTTTCTTTCTCTTACGCAATATATTGCTCTTTCAAAAATAGAAATGTTCCATCACCTTTCTTCAGGCTGACAGGGTTACAAAAAACAGAACTACCTCAGGATTTTGAAAGCACTTCCCAGTCACTATTACTTGAAAGCAAGAGTTTTAACTCTCAAAGAAGCATGATGTCCAAAAAGAAACAATACTCTGAAAAAAGATGAAAAATTGTAGATTACTTTCACAGGCTCTTATTCTACAATGGAGAAAATATCCACATTCTAGCCAGGCTTCTTTGAAAAGAATATTTTCCTTTTATACAGAGATAAAAAGCAAAGCTTTCAGGTCAGAGGCTATAGGGGAAAAGAACTAATGTCTCCCCTGCTTTGATGTTACAAGTAGCGCCTCGTTACAGAAGTGTATTAGAGCTACCAGTAAACTGAGCCAGCATATTTAATAACCAGTTTCAGTATGGGTGGCACATGGATCATCCTGTACACAACACAGCAAGCAGTCATCTGCATTACCAACAATACACAAACCTTTACTTCTAACATGTTTACATTCCTTTAAAATATGGCACAGCTAAAAGGTAATTTTGGATTTATAGGTACCGTAGGAAGACTTCTTTAAAGCTAATGTGTAACAACTATGAAAGCAAACCAGGATTAAGAGTTCCTCTCTGGGTAACATGTAACACATATAATGGGGTTTGTACTGGTGTTTAGTATCTGGAAACAGCACATTTCAGTCTGTGAGTACTCAACACAACTGTGATTAATGGTGTTTGGTGTCTCATTTGCTTCTGAAGCTGAAGGACTGCAGGTTGGAGCAACCAGCCCAAAACAACATGGTCTGGTGCACTTGTCTTTCACAGATTCCTGGGAGTTGAAGGACCAAATGCACCAGTTTGTACTGGTCCTAATGCACCAATGCCTCTAATGGACCAATTCAGCTATTAACTCACCTTTTGGAACAGTATATCTCAAAATTCAGAGTATGACAGAAAGAAATCAATAAACTCAAAAAAATCTATAAATATTACCTTAAAAATCAACCAAAAATATTAATTAAATTCTTGGTGTTATGTAGCACCAAGCTGTATAACAGTAAAAAATACCATTAGAAAAAGAAACCTGAATTATTTTTTACTTACTTTTTTTTGTACCCATGTAAATTGAAACTTGGTAGGAGTACTAATCCTCAAATTAACAAAAATAATGTTTATTCTCTTATGTATTTGATATCCTCCAACAGACTGCTACATACAATAAAACATAATTTCTGATTAAGTTTTCTATAATTTGGGAAATTATGCTTGTTTGGATATTATTAGTGAAATACTAATTGCTGAGTGAGACTACTGATTATGCAAATATGAAAATTACATTAATACCATTTATATACCCTGTAGTTTGAGCATTGCTTAGCAGAGAGAGAGATTGTTCACCAAAATCTCTCAAAAATCTCAGGTAATCAGAAAGCTGAAATGCAGTGACCCTACATTTGAACCACAGGTAGATAAACCCTGTCAACTTTTCTTGTGTATACAGGAACTTCCATAACAGCTCTAGATTTCAGCCAGAGATGAGCCATTGCAAGAAGGACAACAGGTGTTTGTGAAGGAATTTCAGTAGGGAGTCTCTGCAGGAAAAGATGGAAAGGATTTAAAAGAAAGGGAAGACCAGTAAAAATCCTGGGAATGGGAAATGAAAAGGAATATGAGTTCAGGGAAAAGTTAAGAAAAAGGGAATAGAAAAAGCTAGATATATGAGGAGTGTGGATAAAGAAAACTGCAAAAAATAAAAAATGTGGAACCTTAAATAGAGAGGAACAAGGGAAATACCAGTTTGACTAAATGTTTCCTGGTGTAGCAGCAAAGAAACAAATCTCTCTCCCTATAGGTTCAGGTACCTGCCACAAAAAGTCCAGGAGGATTTTTTGAGCCTGATTATTCTTAACAGATTTCCAAATTACATTTTTAGCTTTGTAAGTTTTATTTACAAATATATTTAAGATGAATGATTCACTGGAAACACTGGAGAGCACAGTCTCCTAAATAACTACAGCTTTCCTAGACTTGGTTTCCACACAGGTAAAATAGGTTTTAACTGACACTACTGGCTTCAGAATGCTTTGAAATCACACTTTCCCTCTGCTGGAAGCTACACCTCCAGAAGCACAGGTGTCTGAAGGGAGCTCATCTTCCTGTCCCTCCCACTGTAAACCCACTGAGCCTTTTGAGGTTGTTTAAACACTTTACCACACAGACATAAACATGTTCTGCATGGAAATGAAGTGCAGGAGAAAAGGCTCACAAGCCCCACTACAACACCATCAGGAGCAGAGGGCTGTAGACTGGAACCCAAACCCACAGCAGCTGTATTCATCTCCTGAGGGGCCTCAGAGCTCTTAACAAGGAAAACAACAAAAATGTTGGCTAGTTTCTTCAGTGGAAGGTATGACACACTAAGATTACATTTTTCTCTCAAATGATTGGAAGTGCGGATGTTGGGATGGACCATGCATCTTTTTCTGTTTCAACATCTGTTTTGGAAATCTCCAGATTTTCCAGATGTTTATAGGCTACCTCCTTAGTAACAAAATTGTGAAACTCTTAAAAACTTCTCTGCTGTGATCTGCCACTTTTTCATCCTGCCTCCACACCAATTTCTGCCTTACTGCTGAAGTATCTGCAATGGCAGGTGGGTTCCCTAATCTCTTTTTCTTTTCATATGTTAGCATAACTCTACTCTGTCTAGACCAGAATGCCTTTCAGATTCATTTTCTCCCCTTTCTTTTGGAGAGCTCCCATTCTAGCCCCCATAGCAGGACCAGAAGGAGCAGGTGAGGGTTTCCAGGTGGGAAGTAAGCAGGGTGATTTTTGTGTGCAACTTGTAGCAAGGTAGGGTTCAGTCACAGGGATCCCCAACAGGTTGGTCTGCTTCCTCCCCCAGAACACTTCTTTTATGCCCTTGTTTATTCTTCAATAATGAGTCACTGGGAACAAAGACCATCCAGTGCTTGTGCTTGGGGAAAAGAAAAAATAGACAAATGAAGGAAAAATCTCTACTGCTCACCAAGAAATAGTGATGAGACTTTTCTTTAGAAAGCTGTGTGATTTATAAACAATATACGTCTGCTAAAAAGGAGCAAGGTCTCTAGTGAGAAAGAAACGAAGTGTTATTCTTAAAAGACAAAGTCAGGAGATACAAAAGGGCATATATCATTTCCCTCTGAAATTGTATGATAAAATGACAGCAAAAATCAGCTTAGAAGCAACACGTGAACTAGCCTTCTGTGCCTCCTGCTCTCTTCCTTCCAAGACTAAATGGATCTGTGTCTCTCTTTTGTCACATTGTTGTAACTTTCATTCAGTCTCTCCACTTCACCTTGACCGCATCTGAACAGTGACAATATGTTTCTTGTTCTTCACACTTTTCCCAGCAAGGATCACTGACAGCCTCTTACTTTGTATTTTCTCGCTTTTCAGACAGGGATTTTTTTTTTTTCCCTTCTTTTTCCCCCAGCCATCATCATTGCTATTTGGAGAGAATTTGGTTCAATTTCCATTTTAAACATGAAATGTTTGAATTAGCTCATAATGTCTCCCAGCTTGCAGAGGAAAGAGCTGGTCTTTAAAAAAAGAAAAAAAAAAGTTTCATTTTTCACAAAATAAAATATGAAAACCTGCAGAATAATTTTAAATCATTTTTATACTGCACATAAAACTTCAAAATAATGAGAGCTCTTCAGTTTGGAAATGATTGGGGTTCTAGGCATATGAATCAGAGAGAGCTGTAAAATTATTAGAACATGGCAACATCTTTCGTAAGCACTTCAATTCAGAGGTGATCAAAGATTCTGGACTTGCAGAGCAATTTACTCGGCATTTGCAGGAAAGCCTCACTCTTTCAAACTGAAGCACTCTTAACACTATGAAGAACTTCAGTAATTTTAAATTGGTGTGTACTATACATGCCTAGAAATACAATTCAGGTTTTCAATAAAAACAGTATAACTTCAGAAGTATGAAGAGCCCACCCACAACAGGACAGCGTTCCAGCCTTTCCAGTTCAGCCTAGCTGTTATTTCTCCCATGCTAGGAGAGGAGTTGCTGAAAACATTAGAGGTGAGTGAGGGTTTTTTTTGTTTTTTATCCTTGCCTTCTGATTATCTACGAATATTTTCCTAAACTCAATAAACTTCTGGACAGCTTTAGTTTGCAAGCTGATTTTCAAGATGTGAATGCTAGTTTTAAACAGTTTTAAATATTTTAAATTAAAAACAGAAGACAATGTTTAAGTTGAATCAAAGATGTAATATGTTCCCAACCAAAACTTTAATTATGATGAGTTTAAGTTTGCAAATTATATATATATAATTTAGCTGAGCTTAGGCTTGCAAATAGTTGTTCTTAAGGGAAACACAGAATACACTGAGTTCTGAAACAATATTGACAGAGCAGGAAAAAAAATTAAATCTAAAATTTAAAGATTACATCTCAACTACACAAGAAGAAAAAAAAGTCCCCTGAGCAAGACAGGTCTTGTGTTGACCCAGCAGATCCTTTGCTTCCATGCAAGTTGTCATGCTATGCAAAACAGACTCCTGTCACCAGCAAACTTGTGATGCCTCTCAGATTTGCATAGCATGCAACCACCTTTCCAATCATACTGGCCAAACAAGAAACCCTTCCTTGTGGGTGGTCACATAAGAGCTACAGTCTTTAGAAAGGTTTTTCTCTATTGATACAGAGGCAGGACGGTGTGAGATATATATGAGGCAGCCAGTGATGTTTCAGGTAGGATAAGGTTTCTCTATTCACTTCTGAAAGTATTCTATTCAGGTCTAAGCAGGTGCTAGAAGGACATTAACACAAGTTTGGATAGACCTTGATAATGCTGGGGACAACTGGTACACCAGAAACAAGTAGGTGGAGGGAATCAACCATATTAGGTGACCCCAAATGTCTCCCTCAGGCTTTAAAACCACACAAGTTGTTTTGGTTTCTTACAGGTGATGCAGTGATGGATGGAAAAGCCCCAGACAGCATAATCAACTTCTTTCACAAATGGGTAAGACTTGCTGCCATTATTTTGGATTTTACCACCTGTAAGTAGCTTCTCCAATGTACAGCATACCAAAATACTTCTAATTGGGATGGAACTTCTGGGAGTCATCTGGTTCAACCCTTAATTCAACAGAGAATCAGCTCAGATCAGGATTTTACACAGTCAAGATTTCAATATCTCCAAGGATGTCATTTTATAAATCACTAATACTTCTTCATGTTCTTCCTCTTTTAAATTACAGTATCCCTGAATTAGGAAATTTAAAATTTTCTACCTGAGACATTGATAATCAGGCCTGTTTCTTGGGATAAAACATATCCATAAAATATTTATGTGATAGAAACCAATGCAGGTGCCCTTGAATGTTTTAAGTTCTACCGGAGTTCAT
>VWZP01002415.1:1170901-1183401 GCA_013396995.1 Dicaeum eximium | reverse complement strand
TTCTGTACATGGCTACTGAGCTGAAAGTGAGTACTGTTAAAATATTTTCATGCTATTTCCTTAAATTTGTAAGGCAGGCAACTTAAATAATTCTTCCCACCCTGTTGTGATTAGAAACCTGCAGAAACTCGAGGAACCCCGTTGACTGACGCAAATATTAAGCCAGCGATTTAAGTCAGCAAATTAAGTGCAATATGTGCACTTACAGTCCTTATGCATTCCTTTTCCAAGTGGACAAAAAAAATTAGGTGCCTACTAGATCCATGAAAATGGAACATTTGATTTTTGAGCAGTTCTGATTAAATCCAGAGAACAAACTTTGAAAAGAAATACACCTGAAAAACCAAAAATGCGGGGAAACAAAATACACTGAGTTCTATCCACACCTAAGATTCAAAATTGTCTTTTATTATTTTTCCTCTGTAAAAATATTCAGACTTTCACTTCATTTCCAAATACACTTGCGAGCACAACACGACATCTCATCTCCACCAGATCACCCAGAGAGGACCATAACTTCTCAAGCTGCATCTATAATAAACTTAGTACTTCCTCTGCAGGACTAAGCAGAAAGACTACTAACAAGATAAACCTGTTACCTTTGAGGCAGATTGAGGTAAACAGAAAATCCAAACTCATCACAATATTAACTGGGGTAGAATGCTTTCTAAACAAATCTTTTAACAGGCCTAAACTGAGATTTGAAGTTAAGGATTTGCAAATCTAAAGTGTAGTGGTTTAAGGCAAATATGATGGCATCTGATTTTATCCCAGGTAATATGTATTATGTCCCATAGGACAATGAGCTCTACCTTAAATAAGCTTCAGACTAAAATTAGGCTAAATTTATCAATGTAAAGAATGAGAGAAGGTGAAAGTCTTGGTAGAAGTGCAGACAGCAGTTGCAGGCACTCAGTATAGCAGCTGGGGTTCTTTGGGAGAACTGGAGATGTAGTCCCCTGCAAACACATGAAGGTCATTTAGAGTGTCTTCAGGTGAAGTTCATAAGTGCTGATCATAATATTTTCTTCATAATATTAAAAAAATAAATGTTGACATTAATTCTATAAGTACATACCCTTTCTCAGATTATCCAGGAGCATTTTAAGCAAAGATCTACCCCGGCCTTTGGGATGATTTGTTCTCTGCTTCCTGAAAACGTGACACATTTTGGGGAGAGGAGGGTGGAATTCTTGGTTTTATTTGTATTTATGAGCAAACTGAGGCATTGGCTGTGCTAAACTAGAATCTGATGGTAGTAGGGGTCTTCTGTAGTAAGCCTGACAACTTGCTGGTGCTTAGGGAGCAAGGCAATGAAATAAAGCACCACACCTACTGCTTCACAAATGTTACATGGAAGGATCCTTTAAACCATTGCATCTGAAAAGCTACTTTTTGTACTCACTTTAGTATTCTTTCACACTGTCAAAGTGGTGTCCATACAGAATACACTTCAGTATGAGTAAGGATGTGGCTGTGGTGCTAAACAAGTCAAAATGGAAGAAAATGCTGTCTGTCTTTCATGATTTTACTTCTTATGGTCCTTGGCCTTATCTATCAGGGCTCATGACATTTTTTGCCTCTTGACTTATGAGGTTTTGCCTATAAAGACAAAACACCTGCATCTGTAAAACTCCTACAGCAGTTTGTCTCCTTTGCCAGTCATTCTTTCTCACCTTTCCCTGGATAAGCTGCAGTGGAATGCAGTATTGCTAAGCCAGTGCTCAGTGCCACAGCTTGACTGCAGGAGGCCACAGTCCCTTGCTTTCCATCAGACAGGGAAAGAAATTTCTGCTTTCCAGTAGCCAAGACACATTCAGGCACAACTGATTAAAAGTGGGCTCTGCAGCTTGGTCAATATCAAAGAGGAAGAGGAGTCCACAGAGAAGGGAAGGAGGGAAGGAGATGGAAATGAGAAACTAGGAAGGAAAGGAGCTGATTTTAAACTCTCTTCCTCATAACCACCATCACTTCTTGAGCCACAACATTTAGCCTTTTGGCCACTTTGCATTTGCTGCTTTAAGGCTGCATTTTAAAATGAGCTTTTTAGTCAGATGCTTGCTAAAGCAGCAAGTGGCAAGAAAGCTGAAACTCACAGCCTGCCCTTCACTGGCCACAAGCCGTGGCACTGGCATGTGCTCAGTGGCAGCAGCTCACTGCAGGGACTTGTGGCCATGGCATACAGCTCTTCAAGGAGGGGAGCCATGGCAGGCAGGAGGACCCTGGTACTGGCAAAACAGCTCTCAGTCACTCCAGCTATGAAAGAGATGGGGCAAAGAAAAGACAAATGACATTACTTCCATCTGTTGCGATACAGAAGCTTACACCACGGTAAATTAAGCAATCCACTTGATGTAACGGGGCATGCTGATAGAAACCTAACCAACCATTCTTACTCCAAACCTTCACCTGCTGAAGGCAATATCAGGTTTGGGGCTTTAAGTTTCTGACAAAGTGGAACAGAATATTGTAGACCTTTCTGTTGTCAAAAATGGGAATTTCAATGACACGGGGCATACTAAAAACCTGTGGTTCAGCAACTACCAGTGTTTAAACATGAAAAAATCAGAACCTTTCTAATCCAAAAGTGCTACTTCTTTACTTTGACATATCTGAGCATTAATTTTAAAGACACAAACTATGTAATAGGTGTAAAGGATAAGTATAAACACAGTAATATCATGCTTACCAGTAGTTTTTTTAGACATTATTAAAACAGCTGGTATCTACCACACAAAGGCAGTTGTATAACAAAGACAGAAAACCTTAATCCTGTCTGCGAGGCCTTTAAAGTTTCCACTAGGTTGAAGGGTGCTATAAAAATATTTTTAAGCCTGTAACTAGCAAAAATGACTTCATTATGATCTCATGTGCTGCCAGAGCACCAATTAAATTGACTTGATAATGTTATGATTAGGCAGTACTTTTCATCAGTTACAAAGCTCTTGATTGAAGAAGAGATTTGCAACACTGAAAGAAATGACCTTGTGATGTGGATTTTTATCAATGACTTTTTACCTTGCTGGTTTCCAATTACATGACAAATAAATAATAGTACTTGCAGCTTCTATTATACTTCTGAGGATCCCAAAGTACTCTGCTGATTAATTAGCTTCACAAGAGCTGTGAGAGTTAGATACATGTTATCCCATTCTTATTAACAATTCAGAATTCAAATGTGATATCTTTGCCCCATTCAAATAAATAGCAAAAATCCTCTTGACTTTAGTAGGGGTAGAATTTCACTCAGACAATTTAAGCAGTTTGACCAAGGTCAGAAAATATGACTGTAACAGAGCTGGGACATTTCTTCTCACTATAAATCAACTCAGGAAAAATATACCTAAGGAATTATACTCTATCCTGTACTTCTATTGTCAAAAAGTCACCTTCAAAAGTCATGACATACCTCTATGAACTTAATTTAAAAAATAATTAAAGCAAATTGATTTATTTGGTGGAAAAAAAGACAGCATATGTTCCACAAAGCAGTCTTTCAAGTCCTTTTCAGTCTATAATATAGAAGTTTTAGAACACTTGTTTTTAGTATTTATATGAACATATACATTGAATAAATGTGTATTTGTATTAAATATGTTCTAATATTTGTCTCAGCAGGAATTCATAGAAGAAAATCAACGCACAATACAGCAGTCTACTTGGAGTTTCTCAGCATGTGCTAAGGCAAAATCAAAATTAGGCAATTACATCATAATAAAGAATAATTTAGAAAGAAGCATTTGTATTCCTTGATGGTCTAAAATGTGTATTTCATGGTTACAGTTCTTTCTCAGAGCTAATTGCAGTTTAGGATACAGTGCTGTGGGTGTTCTACATATTGCACTGCAGGCTCCTTTGAAGACTTGTAGAAAAGAAGGAGAGATATAAAATTTGTTTTTCACTTTTCAATTATGGAACAGAGTTGAGACAACATTTCATATTTCTGGACTTAGTTCAAAAAATGTAGTGCTGGAGCAACGAAGCTGCACTGTGTTGCTCGTTGTCCACCAGGCTGGCTGGTTCCCTATCAGAGGAGAAATAGAATCTGAGCTACCTTCTTATATTTGGAAAGAATAAGTCATCAACTAATCCTTTGCTGGAAGAAAAAGCATCAAAAAATTTCTCCTTTTCAGGAATTACAGCAAACTCAATGCCTATCCCCCAGTTTGAGCCAAAAGAATTGTGATATAAACCCTAGCTCATTGCTTCTTTCTTCTTCAAAAGGTATTCCAAGGATCTTGCTGTGAATGTGAAAGACTCATCATTGATTATTAAATGTGGACAGAGTGGTGAAATGTAATTCCTGAACTGGTTCTTCTCTTGTTGTGTTGGTGGAAGCAGAGGCGACCCTGGAAAGGGAAAATGAACTAGATGCATCTGTGTAGAGAATAAGAAGGTGACATTTTCAGATAGTTATAAAGACCTATGGGAGATGAGATACTTTTGGCAAAACAAACAAAAACCCCAAGACCACCAAACAACCAAAGAACCCAAAAAACCTGAGGGATGACCCTTAGTACTGACTGCACAGTAACCAGTGTGTCAGAAAAACCAAAGCTGAGAATTGCTAAAACAACTACAATTAAAAGCAATTAATTGTGTGAATCAGAGCTGGTTAGTCTGCAGGGTACAATAAGCATTATGTGGGTAGACTAGCCCAGCTGGGCCCTGCGTGGGGATTACAAGATTTCTACTGCTATGACAATTTCACAATTAATCCATTCTTTTAAAACATCTTTACTCTTGCAATGCCTTTTATTATAATAAATTTACATTATAATTTTTGAATCTTTTATATAATATGAATATATTATAATAAGTTATGTTATAAAGCTACCTCTATTTTACAACCATGTAATTTCATTTGGCCAGGATGCAGTAAGTGCAGTAGTAGGGAGAGGGAAAGAACTTTACAATCAACATTTAATCTGGCTGTCAGCTCAATAACAGAAAAAAAAATGAAGCAAGTTTTCACAGTATCCACAAAGGCTCTAGGCAATGTGAACCTTAGATCTCAAATTAATGCTTAGAGACAAAGCAAAGCATAAGCCATTTTACAGTTGTACACAGGTGGCTTTATTGGTTTTGACCCATAAATACCAAATTTCACATAAACCTTGGTGTAACATAAAAGCTTCTTTCAAGTCACCTTTTTGCAGCCAGCTCAAAAGTCATGTACTGTTCCCCACAGGATTTCAAATCCTGGAATCAGAGTGGTTTGGATTGGATGGGACCTGAAAGATCATCTACTTCAAAACTCCCTGCATGGGCAGAGATGCCACCCACTAGATCAGGTTGCTCCAAGTCCTGTCTAACATGGCCTTGAACACTTCCAGGAATACGGCATTCACAACTTCTCTGTGTAATCTTTTTCAGTGCCTCTCAACCCTCAGAGTAAAGAATTTCTTCTTAACATCAAACCTAAATCTCTCTTTCTATTTAAAACTGTTCCCCCTTCTCCTATCACTGTCTGCCCATGTAAAAAGTCTCTCTCTCTCTTTTATGAGCCCTCTTAAAGTACTAAAAGGCTGCAGTGAGGTGTCCCTGGAAGAGAGAGAAAATTCTCTTCTCAATGCTGAACAACCTCTCTCAGCCTGTCCTCACAGGAGAGGTGATCCTGACCTCTGATCATCTTTGTGGCTTCCTCTGGACCTGCTCTAATAGGTCCATGTGTTTCTTATGTGGCAACACCAGAATTGGATGCAGCACTCCAGGTGGGGTCTCATGAAGGCAAAGAAGAGGGAGAGAATCACCTCCTTTGCCCTGCTGGCCACCCCTCTTTTGATACAGCCCAGGATACAGCTGGCTCCCTGCCCATGAGTGCACATTGCCAGCTCATGTCCATCAGAATCCCCAAGGCCTTCTCTGCTGGGCTGCTCTCCATAAGTTCTTCTCCCAGTCTGTGCTCATGTCTGGGTTTGCCCCAGCCCAGGTGCAGCACCTTGCACTTGGATTTGTTGCACCTCACAAGGTTCTCATGGGCCCACTTCTCGAGTTTATCCAGGTCCCCCTGGATGGCATCCCATCCTTCAGGTGTGTCAACTTCACCACTCAGATTTGTGTCATCTGCAAATCTGCTGAGGGTGCACTTGATCTCACTCTGTTACTGATGAAGATATTGAAGAGCGCCAGTCCCAAGACAGAGCCCTGAGGGACACTACTCATTACTGGGCTGCATCTGGTCATAGAGTCACTGACCACAACTCTGTCTGTGTCCATTGATTCAGATCCTAGGTAGAAAATCACTGCTCTTCACCATCCAAGAATTACTGTCAGGCAAAGCAAGTTCTCTGTAGTGTGGCATTCCCCAGATCCACGTGCATTGTTTTTTAGTGGGTTCTGGCATAATACCAAACTATTGCAAGCAATGTAGACCACAAAAAACTACCTGTACACACAAGCAGGCATAAAATTGCAAGCATGGTTCAATTACATTCTTTTTTTATGGACATGAAAATGAAGACAAAATCTTGGAAGACTCTGTGCTGACAATTCACAATTAAGCTTTGAGTAAGCAGAGATACTTTTATGACAGATATAAAAATCAAACAAAATCCCCATAGGATTTTCAAAAGTTTTTCTTTATGTTCACAGAGCCTGGAAAAATTCTGAAGATATGCCTGTAGGAAGACATGTTACTACCTACTGGGATATTAGCAATAAGATTTATCGCCTCGTTCCAAAGACTTCCAGCAAGAAACTCTGTCCCACTGAGTTTGGCAAAAATAGATAAAAGGTTTGACCTCCAGCCTCTAATAACTGCAGTGGACACCAAACTAGATCATCTGGCTGGCAGGGTGAATTAGCTTGACCACTAAGTGAGTGTGATTAAAATCAGGAATGGACAGACTTTCTAGTAGACAATAAGAGACGAAAAACATAGATCACTCCATTTCATGTGTCTTCTGGCATACCATGATTCACTTTTGGAAGAATATCTTGCAAGGCTGGACAAATAAATCATAAGATCTAGTTGTCTGCTAAGGCTGCAGCTGATGAAGGAAAAAACAGATTGTGCATGATTCTATTAAGTCCAAAAATGGCTACTTGATTTTTTTTTTCCTCCACAGAAAACTTCTATGCTGCAAAACACACAAAGATACTAAAAAAGAAGCAAGTAATTCACATGTAGTATATATATATATATATATATATATATAAAGTTTTTTTTTCTTGGATATTTCTGTCTCTTCTCCCTTCACCTGTACTCTTCTCCTTTATTGAATGCAATCTCCAAGAAGCTTAAATCAAATATACAAAGTCACTAAGTTCAAGCAGATTTGAAATTAGGTGAAGAAAGTTCACTCAAACTTACAGACTGTACTTTTGGCTTTTGCAATTCTGAAAACAAAGATAAGCTATATCCATAGGGGAAGAACCTGAAGCAACCCCTGAAATGTAGATAGTCTTTTCAAATGCAATTGATTTTAATAAACCTCTTTTAAAATGTCCTTTGACTTCCTATAGGTTGATAGGTGGAATGGGGCAATACAAACCTCAGAAATTATCATCTGAAATATTTTTATATTGGTATTCTTACAATCATTATCTCATTAATATTCAAGATATGCCATCAAGATTATGGTTTATGAAAATGCTAGGCTCTGGTAGTTCATAAGAAATACTCTTTCTCTACTTTTTTTTTTTTTCTGTTAATTCTTACAGAGCACCACTTATTTTAACCATCTACATCCCAGCTCAGATGTGGTTTCCCTTTCTTTCCAGCAAAGCATGGCATCTTTTATTCGGCCAAAATAATCTGATAATCCATTTTTTTACTTCTAATATGAATTTGGAACATTGTCTGCATTTTAAAAGCTTCCAATAATAAGCTAAAATGTGGTTTAAGTAAGGATCATATGATGGCTAGCATTCAAACAAATATATGCAACTGGTGCTGCTATGCTTGCCATTAACATAGCACTGCAAAGGACAATAAAATAAGCTGAGGTAGTCAAGAACTTAATACTGAAGTGAACACACACAAGTGGTAAAGCTTGCCGGTTCATACAAATGCAAAAAAAATGGTAGCAATCAAGATATATAAGGCGAGGCTTCATAATCCATCCAAATACTGAAAAATATTTTGTGCAATTCATATTCTGATACTGAGTAATTTTAAGCTAAATAATTGTACATTAAAAAGAAAGTTTAGGAAAGACTCTTAATTTAAATATCCTCTCTCTAGAAAAATAGTCAGTGGCCCTTAACCACATTGTTACTTCCAGCATATATGTGAATGCTGAAATTTCACCATCATTAGTAAAGAACTGCTTCCTTAGGTGTGAAGAACATTATTTTCCCAGTTGAATGGAAGACAAACAAAGGTGTGGGGGAAAAAAGACAGGAAAAAGTGCATGGGTTGAAATAGGATGCAAAGGGAATGCATGAATGGAGGATGTGAGGAGGTGGAGGGAGGAAAAGGGAAAAGAATATGTGCACAAGGTAGTATTAAGAGTTTTAAAAAACCTGCATGACATGAGGGACTAGAAAGAAGTCCAGTCAAGAAATGGTGGGGAAGTATGCTGGGGAAAATGCCATCTGGGGGCTACAAGACAAGCAAAGCCCTTTGACCTCACACATCAGTCCTAAGTGTAACCTGCTCCTAAGTACAGAAGAGAAATAAAAGCTGAACAAACAAATGATGTTTATAAAATCTGTAGCTAGTTTTCTATGGATATAAGACGGATTTTTGGACAAAAAAGATTTTATAAGTGAATACATACCTATGTGTGAGCACAACCTTACCAAACTTAGCTCTGGGATTTCAGGTGCAAAAAGCAGCTATCAAGGGTAAAGGAACTGAAGTCATATTTAGCCTCACAATCCTCTGCTGCCAGAGAGCCACACCTTAAGTAGTTCACACTGCAGTTTTTGCAGCCAAACTAATAATGGACCAGCATTGTTTTATAAAATCAATATTGAGATGTCATCTGCAAAATCCCTGCCCACCCTGCCTATCCCTATACCAGGTCATGTGCATGATAACAAAACAAACTGCAGCTGATTCACACTGCTTCTGCAAGGGGGAGTATTTTTGCATCCAAACCTTTAGCCTTGCCCTTTTTATTGTTGTTGTTGTTAGTGGTTAGTGCAAACAGCAGAGAGAATTCCTCCTGCTTTATCAAATGGTTCATTAACAACCAGTGGTGATGAGTTTCTAATGGCATTGCCCCAGTTGTCTGCAGCCTCCCTTCATTTCAGGCCTGGAACAATAACAGCCACAAAAGTCTTGGGAGTTTCATCACTGTCACCCCCAGCAGAGACACACTGGCTGTAGTGACTAGACTCATCAGGCTGTGTTAAACTAGTAAGAGAAGGGACAAAGGGAGAAATCCTGATGGTGAAAAGCTCTACAAAAGACAGCTCCTGACACTCCTGAATCCTTGAGCTGTTAGATTTTACTTAGCATAAATAAAATAAGTAAACACTCACCCATAACCATAGCATGTTTCTAAAAATGCTCATTCTTTCCAGCATGAAATGAAAGCTAAATATTAGATACTGAAAGCTAAAAAAAATTTGAGCTTTAATGATTTTTCTCTGCTTGTTTTTATTCCCTAAGAATTTATTACAGTAGCTATGCTATTTAAAGAAAAATAAACTTTTTTTTCATCAAAAGAACTGCAAAGATCCATGAGAACATGGAAGAAAATCATCTCACAGATACTAACCTCATACTAATCCACTACTTCATAGTCTATGCAGTCTGCAGAGTATTAGAGATCTTTGTAAAAACAGAAGTGACAGCTTCAGAATTTTTTTATTGTTTTGTGAAATAAATCTGCAGTAGATAAAGCTAAATCAAAGCTGGTATTTTGAACAAGCAACACTCATAATAAAGATGTTAATGGGTTTATCCCTTTCCATATGTTCTTGCCCACTGTTTTTGGTTTGCTTTGAAGTTAAATTTTGGTGTTTTTATTGAAGTATCATGAAAATACATACATAAGAGTTTACAGGGAAAACATCAAAATACAACATGTATCAACCTGAGCACAAGCACTGGAATAAATGTTATTATTTTTGAAAAGCATGCAGATTGCAGAAGAATGTCATGGATGGAAGAGATGTCACTGTACTGGAGGAAATGATATGTAAAAAGATGGGCACTACCTGGCAAACCCTATCCCTATTTTCAGCCCAAAGAACTGCCACTAAAAGAATTCAGTCCTGTCTTTAAAATATTGCCTTGACTTTTTTTCCTATGGGACCACCCATGGGGGCTCACAGTAGCCCCATCCCAAAGGTGCTCAGCCACCAGGAGGTTTGGAGAGAATGCCCACATCCTGGAGGACATTCCGATGCTGTACGCTGCTGGCACAGAGCTGTGCTCTGCTTTAGGTTACTCAGACATTTCGTCTTGAAAATTTATTTATAGATATTTCTATTCTCTCCAACTGACAACTCCAGGCAGAAGAGTCTGAAGTAATCCAACAGAGTGATGAGGAACCATTGAATACCTGTGGCAAAGTTTGTACCTGGCAGGAAAAGGTGCAGTCTTCAGCACTGTCTACAGCAGCAGGAAGTTTCCTTTCTATTTACTTATCTAGATTAGGAAACCCAGTTGAGCACTTTGACAGTCACAAGCAAATATTCTCTTTAGGGATACTATAATCCTTCCTTTAGATCCTGGAAATACTTAGCTTCCATCACTTCCATCATGCCCAGGAGGAGTCTGAGACTGTTCTTCCATTGGGTAATGTCAGACAGGGGCACGTTGTTGATGCTATTGTCTCTTCCTGACAAGAAGCAAAGGGAGTTGAGTGTGTCTGTACACTGAAATTAGAGCTACTCATAAAGCCACTGTATGTTCCAGCACAAGTTCCCAACACACATATACCAAAGGCACGAGGGGACAAAGCTCTGCTTCAAGTGTCAATGCTCTTTGCAAAGAGTAACAGATGGCTGTACTCCTGGAAAAGGACAGACCTGCAGTACTGCAGTTCAAGGGCTCTGTGGAAGCTATTCCCAACACAAAATTCTAGAGTATGCTTTGCACAATTATCAGAAATGCTGGAATATCCTAAAGATTCTTAGGTTGTTTAGTAATTTCCTTCTGATCAAAACTCTCATCTGGGTGGTATAAAGGAATTTGGGATATTCTTTAAATACAAAGGCTTAATTTGCATGTGTATTACATTGTTTTTTCCTTTTTCAAGTGGCTGTTAAATACTTTGTTTTTAATTATTGTTTTAAACTTTATTTTCTAATAAAATTATTATATTATAGTAGATAGAAACAGCTGACTGTTATAGTAGATAGAACAGTTGACCGTTCAGATTTCAGACCCAGCCATTTGACACTGAGATGGAATATTTTGAAAATCTGAGCATCATAAGTCAAATTTTTACCTGCAGCAACTCATTCTAAATGTGAGGCAGGCAAAAACTTTTTGCTTACTAAAATTTCCTAAAAATCAGCTGGGTAAGGAAACTAGCCTTTTTCTTAAGAGACTCAAATAATTTTATGAATGCCATGAGTCCTTCTTGATTAATTACAGCCATTAAATGATAAATAATCTGAAAAAATCCCCAAAAAAATTTTTATCCCCAAAAACTAAATCCCCAAAATCCCCAAAAATTAATCTAAATCCAGATACTCAAATGTAGCTAAACTGTTACATTAGAAATATAAATTTCTTCTTCATTAAGGAATACTTTAGAATGATTATTGGTAATTTTTTCAGGATCCAAACTCCTTTCCTTGCATGAATGTGTGGGGTCAGAGAAACTTCTGAGGTTATGAATTAGCCACTATAAATATTAATTACAATACCTCAGTAGAAATTGTTCTATATTTATTATTAGTCACTAAAACATTATTTTCCTCATTAGAATTAAGCTGCAATAATTAACTTTTTTATTTTTAATACTGTGCTAAAAAGAGGCTTGACAGGATGGAGCATATTATGTATTTTACAAATAATTCATTCAGTAATTGGATTGTTCTGAAAATCCTTTCCCTCTAGTTTAAAATTAGTATTTATAATCACAAATCTTGGTAAATATAAAAATGCCGAAGTCTAATCCTAGGCAGAGCGCTTTTAGTTCTCTTCCTCTTTTTTTCCTTTACTCTTCTGCACCTGAGTGTGTTTTCCTTGAGACAGAAAGAGGGATGCAGGATGAATGCTGAACTCAATCTTGCAAATGTCTTCTGGTTTTGTTTCCTCACATTTTCTTTTCCAGAATCCTAATGCAACACTTCCCTGCACTACCACATGTTAAAGCCCCGGCTCCTGAACTGTTGTATTAGGACAGCTATTAAGAAGCTCCCTGCATAAGAAACCCTCCTCCTCACAGGATTCTTATTTCTCGCTCCCTAATGTTAGCTGAGCAAAATGGTGTTTCTTTATACACATGGTGCAACTGCCAAAAAATCAATTCTGTATGTTTTCCTCCCTTCAACACTTTTAAAGGACTGTGATCAGTTTTTGTCTGTTTCTTTTGCACAGTACTCGAGCCCCTCCCCTCTCCCCTAAAAAAAAAAAAAAAAAAAAA
>VWZP01002415.1:1032966-1170887 GCA_013396995.1 Dicaeum eximium | reverse complement strand
AAAAAAAAAAAAGGAAAAGACAAAACAAAACAGGTAGAATTCCTCTGTTACTATTAACACCTAAAAATATGATCATGAAACAAAAGCTTTGCTCCTCTGTCCAATTTGATGTCTTTTTCATGCTGCCTCAGTGATGGCCAAATAATTGGTTGTTCACTTGTGTCCTTGTCTCCCCCGACAGTTCCACAGATGCCCTGAACAATGCTCCAAAGACTGCTTTCAGTAGGGGCAAATCCTCATTAATCATTCCTGGCTGACAGCACAAGGGAACACCTGCATCTGGCGCAGGGACCAAGCAGTGGCTTCTGGGAGCGCGCATTAAAAAGACCAACCAATTCAAGTTGTGAGAGTAGGCTTCTAATAGCCATGTGAAAAATCCCTCTCTCGCTGGATTTTCCTTTCATTAAATAGCTAAAATTAGACCTGTGGCTCCTGTTGAGATTAAAATATCAATGTATTCTAAGCAAATCAGGAAATGAACAGTACTGTATGTTATGATAAATGGCTGCTAAATTCTTTATGTCTAGATCAAGCAATGTTAGCATTAAATACTGATGAACTGTCACATAATTTTCATTTAGAAACGACTGCACTTTGAGCTTCATGTCCTGTGGTGCTCATAAATATTTTCTCCTGCTATATTTCACAAATAGACTACACTGACTACACAGATATTTTTAGCATGTAGTCCTAAGACCATACTGTGTACAAACTGTTTTCTGTGCAAACACGTCAACCTTTCCCTGCAAAGTATTATCAGAAAATGTTCATAGTGCTAAAAGCACTGTAGCCACCCCAGTGCTATAAAACCATGTTCCAGCTTTCTATTACAACGCTTTCTTAACAGAATAGTTGTCAGGTGGGGGTTATTAAACTGTTTACATTGTATTTAGAGTACAGGTCAGGATATTCCTCCTGAGGCAAATGGGAAAGGAGTGAGGAAAGAAAAAATAAGTTGCTTTTCATTTGTTTGTTTAGTTTTCATAAAAATGAGTCAGGTGTTTTATCTAAACATGTAGGGCCATTAAAACCTCCGGTAGGATTCCAGTTGATTTCAACGGCTTTGGATCAGGCCCTTAGGCCCCACATCTGCTCTGTGGTTAAATAAGCACAACTCTTCTTACATATAAACTGGAGAAAACCACCATGGGCTAGGGATTACAGCCGACTAACAATGTATTTTTTTGCACATATGACTGAGCACAACCAGCCTTTGAGTCTGTCCATAAAACGTGTTCACATCTCAAACAGCGGCACTCAGCTGATACAAAAAGTGTCTTTCAGAAAGCAGTCAATTATCACCTCTACACCATGGTGAAGATTTTAGCAAAGGTCAGAAGGGTCAGATGGGGGAGCAAAGGGAAAAAGCGAGGTAGGAAAAAAAAGCCCTACAGAACTCAGAGCATTAAAATGCCACTAGTGCTGAGATATGTACAGTGTAAAAGAGCATAAAACACATCTGGGCTACGAATTGAATATTTAATTTAAGAAACACTTTCCTGAAACTTGATACTGAGGAAATTGATTTGGGGGAAAAAAAATTGAAACAGAATTTTAGAGTGTCTTTTTTTTTCCCCTTTAACTAGAAGGCAAAGTTTGCATATTCATTTGCAAAGTAAAAGCACATTCTGTACAAGCAAGAATAAAGCTTGCATGCAGTAGATTTAAAAAAAAAAAGAAAAAGAAAAAACCAAACCCCAGACATTGGTGACCAAGAGAAAAACCATGAACTGTCACATTGGGGAAAGCAATGATTAAGTACTGATGCATATATAGCTTACAGACATTTTCATAATTTCTCTTCATATGTTTAATTCTGTCTTCTTCAAGTTATTGAACAAGACTTTAAAGATTTTTTTTTTCACTTCGTTTTTTGTTAGAAATAGTGACATTTGATAGAGAAATACTTTCTTTCTACAGAATGTGGTACCATCATCTGCACAGTATGAGAAATTATGCCATCTAAATGCTGTGGGTTAAGGAGATAAATAAGAGCAGATAGCACAATACAGACACATACCTGGCCAATTCACTGAAAGCTACCAACACATGAAATCACTCTTTTCTCTCTTGCTTTCTGCTGTGCTTTCATAGCAGCAACAAAAGCATCTGTTCTTATAAATTTCATGCAGGTATGATAGAAATTTGGGCTATAACAGTTCATTATCATTTAAGAATAATATTTTCATAAGCTCTTTAAAAATCTCAGGTCTTTAAAGTTCCTGTCAGGACATTATGCAAATATGTACAGAAGCCAGATAAATGAGTGACTGTAGATGTGATGTAATTATGTTCCCATCTGTTTGTAGGGGTGGGAAATTTGCTGACACATATAGTGGGCATTGGTATATCTCCTTAGTAATCTACCTCAGTTATAGATTAGAACTCCTGAAGGTAGGAAATCCCCTTCCAATTTTTTTAAACTGAGATACTCAGCAACTTGTCACAAATGCAGCAAGCTGTAATGCAAATTCTAACTGCCCTCAGGCAAGTTCCATTAGGCTTTCCAAAATCTTTTAAAATTTGCTGTGTAAACAATTTCACATATAACTTGATTGTATCTCCTGTTCAAAACTGACAAGTTTCATGTATACTTCAAACATATGGGGTAGGGTGTTCTTCAAAGATACATGATTAAGTCAAAAAACATGTAAAACATTATCTTAGTTGTTACTAGAAGCTCTGATTATTGTACCATTTTAAGGTTTAAAAATAACTTTTAAAATCTGTTACTTTTATCACAAGTATCTTTCACTTTTCTCAGGCTGGGCCTGGAGAGGAGACTAGCAGAGGTTACAACTGCTCCCACCCTCATCAATTAAAAATTAAGAGAGATCAACCAAAATTTTGCAAAAAGTTAAAGTTTAAACCCAAATAAAACAAACAAACAACAACAACAATAAAAAACCTAACAAATAAAACCATGTGCACCTTACTTTCAGTTAAATTTCAAAACTTCTTTAGACTGTTCCAATTCATAATAATTTTGAAAGTCTCATTTAATCTTGCCTCCTACTTCTTTTCATTTTGTTGGTTCTCAGAGGCGAACTAAAACTTTCCATATACAACTTTTCATGTCAACTGTTACACCAGTGCCAATGCTGGGCAAAAAGTAGACTCCTCATTCACATGAAGAATAAGAACAGAAAGCCAAAAGCCAAAATCCTGTCTTCCATCCAGTCTCTCTCTGTCAGCCCTTCTAAACTGTGTGCATAGATCATACAATGCCAGGGATAAAGGGATAATCACATAATATTTGTAAGAGAAATGGGGTGTCCAAAGTCAAGATACAACAGCTTTTCAGCAGTTGTTGATATCCTAGTAATTACAGGTAGAGGATGGCATGAATAACAGACTAAATTTGTAACCACCCTCCCAAGTAAAGGTGGCTTCCAAAGATTGTGACTTTCTTTTTTACTTTATCCTTATTCCCTAGCCTCTGTAAGAGTCATCTGGAGACCAGTTTTTGTGGGCTTTGTGTGAAAGGAATGAGGGCTGCTTGGCTTAAATAATATCAGAGCAATTAGTGTGTCAGAGAAGTTGTTCTTGTCTTTTTTCCCTATATTCCTGTCCTATAATCCCTAAAGTATAAGAAATAATTAACTGAAATCCAATTAATGTTGATTTAGAACACCTGTTTCCAAAATCATTTGAATAACTTTTTCCTTTTTTTTTTTCCTTCCTCTTCCCTCTTTGTTTTAAGATGAAATACTCATCCCTATGCAGTTGCTTTTAGGAGCCCAGAGATTTGCATTTTCTAGACATGAAGAGAACCTGCTGTAAGACAGCTGTGAAGATTTAAAAGACCAAATGAGGCTGATATGTATATTACAGCAGCAGTAACTTTAATTCTTCCTTTTCCAAACTTCACTCCTTAAAAAAATCCAAGTTTAGCAATGCCTTCCCCAACACCTCCAATTTTGTTTTGCTTTAGACCTTTGCCAAAATGAGGGAGTGATGCAATGATTTCTGGCTGAACACTCTTGCCACAGCCACCCTGCCAGGATAGGTGCTAAAGGCAGTGCATCCTGTATGACAAAACACCCAGTACCTCGAAAAAGGATTTTCCTGTGCTGTTCCTGCAGGTCTGAGCACCTTTCCTCCCCGTTAGCTAGGTGTCCTGACCTAGTGTTCTGCAAGTCTGCTTGAGGACATGGTGTTCTTTCTTTCCTTTCAACTACTCCCATGCAAAATAAAACAGGACCTGGCTGAAGAACAACTGATTTCTAAAGCATGTAACTGCTCACCAGCACCATGGAGAGGTTTAACAGGATTTGTATTTATATATTGATTAGGCACCTGTAAGAATCCCCACCCTGACAGTTTAGACACAGTGAAGACAATGATTTTGTGAGACACTTATTACCATAGACCTGTTTTGAGACTAGACATAGTAATTAACTCTAAGCTGTGATTGTAAAAGTATGACCTATTAAACACATTTTGAAATCAAAATATTTTTACAATTTAGGCATGGTGCCATAATCCTCTGATGTTCAACTGAATGAAAGGACCCTTTCTCCTGGCGTTCGGAAATCTTTTTGCAATATAGCTGTGTCTTAAACTATCCTATTTTGCAGAGAGCAGAGGAACATAAATGAGGACTTCTAACCCCTCTTCTTCCTTAAAAGTGTTAGATTTCTTAGCTGAAAAATTAAACATCAGCAAATATTACTCAATCTTAATTTCTTATGTACTAAGCAATTTCTTATGAATCATGTAATGCATTCAAGGGATCAACTTGTGTGGATACTGATTAACTGTATCAGAGGGGCTGTCTCATTATATATCTTGAGCCTTTTTCATTAGAGAAAATCTGCAAACAAACCTTGAGTGTTTAGATTATTTTGCACCATGCTGTATGTCTAGCCACAGATACAGAAGATGCCTACTATTTTTAACAGGATTATAGAAAACATGAAAGGGTACTTCCTTAAATATTGACAGTTGAAGGAAAGAAAAAAGATTTTTTAATACAGAATTTGAAAGAAGTGGCAGGAAGAAACCTTTTGCCCCTTAGGAGAGCAGCTGCATATTAAACGTCTATATTTTTGAAGCACCTTTAAAAAATTACCCTTAGCATTAGCATTACAGTGTTTTATGGGAAGTCCATGAAATTCAGAAACAGTTATAAAAGAAGGAAAGAATGAACCAGAAATAAATAGCATTATGAATAACTAAGTTACAAATCAGTCTTGAATAATACAAGCTGTTATAGAGACCAGCCAGAGGTGTGTGGGGGGGAGGGTTATATATTTCAAAGATTATCAATTCCTTTCATGAAAAACTCTTGTGTCTTTACAAAGCTTTTTAGCATCCCCAATGGTACCTTAAGGTTACTATGAATTGAATTAATATATTGCATGCAGTGGATAAAGGTTTCCTACAGTACATATTTACTGCTATGATCTCTCTTACCCTTCTGTCTTTTGCTGTCTCTTTCTCATTACATGACTGGTACACAGTTTTTAGGGTGCTCTTCCTGCTGATGTTAAAAATGTATATACTGCTGTCAATACTGGAGGGAGATCCTGGGGAGATTTATGACAACACCTTCCATGCCTTTATCTCCACACACGAGCAGGATTAGTGCAAGGCTCCATGCATACAAAACACAGACTTCAGAGACCACAAAAAGGCCACCACATCCATCTGTGAACTGCACACGCATGAGTGACAGATCCAGGCTGAGCATGTTGAAAAGGGTCTACACACTGATGTGCATCTGCTTGAAAGCTACCACACCAAGGCAATTTCTGGGTGTAGGACAAGAGGCACATCATAGGTCTTTACAAGGCTATGTATTGATGACAGACTTCGATTTGAACAACTAAAAGCATCCTCTCATAAGAGAACTGCACGTGCTGATACTCCACGGAATGAAACAAAGGGAATAGCCCAATGCTAAAAATACCTGAAAAAAAAAACTCCAAAGAATAAGGGGTCTGTTATTTAACAAAATTAAAACATTACTCAAATAAACAGTGGGGGATGTTTGAGACTTAAAATCTATATAGCCAAGACATAGGTACAGAATTTTTGATTAAAAAAATCTTTAAACTGGTTTTCTTTCCCTGTTTCACACAGGATTTGAGCTCCTCCAAGTGAAAAGAAGCAAAAGATCTGCCTGGGTATGCTGGTTTGATTCCCGGAGTCAAGTGTATTCTGATTTTGAAAAAAAATTATTATGGGAGAAGGGCAATTTATTTTTCTTTTATTAGAGATGAAGAATTTAAGACACACACCTCTGTCTCGCATAAAAAAGGCTGAATATTCAAGACTCTGAAGAAAAACCTTTATTGTTTTACAAGTCCTAACCAAACTCCCATTTCCATGGCTGTGTGGTACAATGGGTTAGAACCTTTCACCTTTGGAGATGCTGTGGATACAGCATAGATGCATATCCTTAAAACTGAAGGAAAAGGAATTCCCAGATGCAACTTAGCACGTGCATGGGACATAGGAACAGAGAGGCAGAAAAACAGGGGAGTTCTCATCTCTGCACAGTTACCTTTGCAGTTCTGCTGTTCTCACAGACTTTGCATAGTCTGTAGGGAAAGGGGGGAAGGGAAGTTTCGGGAAGGGAAGTTTCGGGAAGTTTCGGGAAGTTTCGGGAAGTTTCGGGAAGTTTCGGGAAGTTTCGGGAAGGGAAGGGAAGGGAAGGGAAGGGAAGGGAAAATAAAAGGAAGGAAGGAGTTCAACTCTCGTCCCTCCCAGCCCCCGGAGTCTGAAATCTGGTGTTTGGTGTGCAAGGCCCACATCCAGAAATNGAAAGGAAAGAGTGTCACTATGTTTGCATGAAATATTCAAGGTACACTAGCCAATGAATGAGCTGAAAGTGAAATATTTTATGAAAGCTTTCTAACAATGAAACACACCAGGCAGCATAAGATATGTCTAATAATAAGGGTGCCAATAGATTAGGAAGTTAATTAGAGAAGGAGATCCTCTTGGGAAGAGCCTGGATAATCAGGATTCTATTGTTTTAATATTGACAACGAAGGAGGGAAAGTTAATGGTAACGCAGTCACTTTTATTTAATCCTCTTCTTAAATGTTACTATTATAGTGCCTGCTATCCAAGTAAAAAATTCTGTATTAATTCAGTCCCAATTCAGCACCTGCAGGTGCAAACCCCAAATAAATTACTGGGGAAGGGGCAGATGCTGACAGGATTGCAGTCTAGACTCCTCACTCTAAATCCATTTAGTGCTATTAACCATGACTGGGTATAATAGCTTTGTGTACATTAGCACCAGGATAATTTTGCCTATTTTTCTAAATATCAAATGTGTGTATTCATACACACTATATAAAGAAAACATCAAAGAGAACAAAACAAAACAACTAGCAAGCCTCTGCAATATAGTCTATATTTTCAAATGTTGTCTAAGGAAAAAAAGTAGGCAGGGTTTCTTAAAATAAAGCAATATTATTTGTGGACTAAACAGTGCCACCAGACAAAGTACTTCCTTTTGATACAAACAGATTTTACACACAAAGAGTACATGATTTAAAAAAAGTTAAGAAATGTACACTTCCACTGCATGCAAACAGCAATAGAAACCCAACACAATCAAAAGATAATCTCGTTGAAGTGAATATGTTTGCTTTGTAACAACCCATATTTTATTAAGTTGCCCGACACTTTTGAACCCTGATAAGGAAACGGACCTATTCTGAGGGCAACACAGATATTTGCTTCAGAGATTATTCCTGTTAAATACATCTACCCTTGTTTAAATGCAACGCAGAAAGGCAATACGTAAACACAGGGAGGAAACAGAGGCAATGCTGAAAGTGATATTGAACTAGAGAGCCCTCCTTTGTGAAAGGAAATAAAGAACAAGATTATCTGGAAAGAAGAGAAAGTAGCACAGAATGTAGTCAGAACCAGGAGGTGCAAGGGAGGGACAGACAGAGAATAAAGTGGTGGCTGAGAGAGTCAGGTTGCACTCAGAGGAGGCAAAGAGATCTGAGGGTAAAAAGCCAATTAATGGATTAAAGGGTAAGTATCCAAGTTCTGAAACAGAGGGGTGATAATGTAGGCAGCTAGGGAGAGGATTATAATAAAGAAGTGATAACAGTATTCAGCTGAGAGGAGGCTGTCAAGAACTGAATGGGAAAAGAAAGTAAGACAATGAAAACAAAAAGCTGTCATTTAATCAAGGGCTGTGATGGTAAGAGCCCAGACACTACCAAAAAAACCCAAAAGAACCCAACAGAAAAACACCTCCATCACCAAAACAAAAAACAAAAACATAAAAAAAAAAAAAGGAAAAAAAAAGAAAAAAAAAAAAAGAAAAAAAAGACACAGTTTGGTTTCAGCTTGAAGTGACTGAAATCATTGTTGGAGTACAGAGACAGATAGAAGACTTGGCCATGACTGTATAAAATCAAGTGGGTAACAATGAATTTGGAGCAATTACCAGATACAGATCCTCAGGATCCTCAGTACTGTTTCCCTGAACTATTTGCCACTGAGCACTTGCTTGTCCCAGGTGTATACAGCTGAGGATTGGGAACAAAAATACAGTGTGCCTTTATGGAGCTGGATAAGGAAAGGTGGTTAGGCAACTCTTGTGTGGAGATTCACAGTACCAAAGGATAAAACACTACTTTTATAAGAAGTAATAATTTCCCAGATACGTACTGTCTTTCTGTGCAGCCTTAGCTTCCACAGCATCTCTAACACTGTCTCAAATGTACTTTGAACTTAGCCCTTTTTGATTAAAATGTTATAGAGGATTACTAGAGAGGCATGGATAGAGACTGATTTCTTTGGGGTTTTTATTTTCAGTCCTCTTTTGCCTCTTTTTCAGTCCTCTTACTGTTTACACTTCACTGACCTGGCAGTATATTGTTTTGTTCTTCTGTGTAATTTACTAATGTTGTTCTGTATTCTATATATTAGATGTGCTCAATCTCTATTGATAATTTAGAGATAAATAATAGCTGTCATGTCCTGTTTCTTCCAAGAGAACATTTAAGAGGACTTCAGAGTTGTAGAAGTTTAGCAATACTCTCAAGTGACAGCAGGATGATTTTAATACAATCTGAATGAGACAAAACTTTAAGTCTTTTTACCAGACACATATTTAAGCAATTATAGCAGTATATGGGAAAATTTTAACTGAATCCTTTTGATAAAGGACAAAATATTTAATAAACAGAAGTTCTCCCTTTGGCTTTGAAATTTTAGATCCTTATAATGCTTCAATCAGTCTTAAAATCCGTTTTTTCATGTATCCCATATTTTCTCAGTGAATGGGAAAATTTTTTTCTTAGTAAGATTCATATAACTAAGCACAGAATGATTAAAAATGGTGAATGACCATCATAGTTTGATTTTGCCTCAAGTTACTGACATCTGTACTCTACTGATGCCACAGACCCAGGGTAAAAATGAAGCCATAACTTCTCAGGATTACAGATAGTAACCCAAAGACCACAACTATATTGCTGTACTTAACAAGTCTGGTCATTGTTTATGGAAACTAAATTATTTTCTTCCCCTTTTAAATTTCTTCCACTTCATATCAGTAATGTCTAACCAGTCCTTACTGTCACTAAAATATAAACTGGTAGACATCGTCATGGATCATTGTCCATTCTGAACCTCTTCCAGACACAGGATACTTCTCACTACATTTCAGGTTCTTTTCCTGCCTGTTGATCCTACCACAGTACTCAGGAAATACTTTGAATTGAGCAGGATTGCCCATTCCTCAGTTTGGAACCACAAGTGAGACTGGATTTTGAATGCTAGCATGCTTTCAAATGTGTTTTTGCTAAAGGAGTGAATTTGATACATAAATTTCCATAAGGAAAATTTTAAAACACACACTCACCCACCCATCACACACACCCCTCACTAACCAGAAGCTATCACAGGAATGGATGAGAGAACTTTTTGAGACACAAAGGTTGATTCTCTGCCTGGATTCTTGCACAGCATGCAGTCCTAGCAGTGAGGAGCAAATATCCATTGCACCTCCCCACCCCCAGTCTCTCCCTCACCTTGGAAAAGTTACAAGATTCTGAACAGTTTCTGCATAATCTATTTTACTTCCTCAAGCAAGGGCTTACTGCTTTTATCTTTTTTAAGGATTCTGCTCAAGTGTAACTTTGTGAAGAGACTGCTAAAGTTCTGGGCTTAATACCAGCCAATATCTGGGCATGGAAAAGTCTATTATAGGAAAATTTTGCTTAATTAAAATGGCTAGGTACAACATTTTTATGAGTTTTACGTAAATCCCAGAGTAGATAGTAAAATGCTTTTTCCCATTCTGACAAGATATTTGCTTCCCAATTTGGAATTTGATGTGTGGTTTTCTGGAAGGCTTCATACTAAAAAGAATCTAAGAACAGCTTAGCTGAAATTTTCTCTAGAATAAAATGTGTTAACAATGATAGAATGTGGTGATTTTCTATCTCATATTCAGAATAATTTGTAAGAAACTTCATTTAAATGCAGAGATTAATCAGAGATTTAATCAGAGATTATTTTCTCCTTTAAAGTAGAAACAGTTTCCTCAGTCACAAAGTGATCTGAAAAATCAAAAATTGTTTAAAAAGTTAAGTGGAACATAGGGAAAACTGTGTTAAATTTTTATTGTTTGCTACATCTGTGCTAAATGTGATTATAACAACATTTAAATTATTTCTATATATTATGCTTTCATGAAGAACACAAATAAAAACACAGTTTCCTAAAAATAATATTTGATAATATATAGGGGGAGAGGGAGAAGCAATAGTACAATTATTTCTTGGCAATAGGACATATCTCTTGGCAATATCATTTTCTAAAAAAAAAAAAGTAAAACCACAATTTTTAAAATTTATATATTTGAAGATTCTGTTAACAAAACAAAAACCCCAAACAACAGCCCCAAAAAAGAAACAAAAGGAAATCAATAATGACTGAAATGCCATGTTTGGGACATTCCAGGTGTGACTCAACTGAAGTGAGTTCATCTGCAGTTGAGAGTTTACAGAGTCTTTCCAGTGACTTTGTGATATGAATGGTTAAATAATAATGATTTATCAAAACTGAAGTTCTGAACTCATGTGACAAGAATTACCCCATAAAACTCAGGCCTGTGAATCATATCTCATGTAAGATGTTTTTCAGGGGTGCCATACAGCCAACAGCAATTCCCCAAAGCAATATTATCCAGGCTTAAGCTAATGAGTGGAACGATCCTCTTTCAACAATTATTTTACCCTAAATTTAAAAAAATTTAGGGCCTAAACCTACAGAATTTGAGTCCATTTCAACCATTTACAGAAAACAGCCGTGCAACATCTCATGCTTATATTAAAAATCAAAACTATCCACATTCCTGATGATTATCACTGATAGATGGCTTACTATCTATACTTAGGTGTATTAGGAAGGCAAAATTCCTTAGAAATTCCAGGAGATTACAAAAAGCGTCTGGAAGGGATAAACCTGGAACTGAGTTTGTGCCAGAAAATCACTCTTTAGAAGGCCACTGAGGTATCATATAGGACCAAGTTCATACAAATTCACTATAGCAGGCTGTTGTCTTCATGGAGCTTTAATTCTTTAAAGACTGAAATCATGTGCCACAGACATCTATTTTCTGTCCCTTGACTAGACTTCTAACTTTGACATTACAGTGAAGTCTGTGTGGTTGGAATCCCCACTTCCTCAGTATACTTACATTGTGAAGTCACCATCTAAGAGGCCTGAAAACACCTGGGTCACAGCTGGGATTGTTTCCCTCTTCACCTCCCCCCTCATGTTTAAGGTAACCTCTATATTTCACAAGGATCAGAAGAAATTTTGAAAATTGAATATAGAATAAAAAACACCCTGCTACCAAGGGTAGCTTAAATTGACAGTCTTAAATTGACAGCTATCTTTGTTAAGAAATCTGATTTTTAAGGAGAAAAAAGAAAAAGAGTAGTTCCCTCTTATCCAGACAAGAGAAGGAACTGGCAGAGCGCGACAGCAAATTACTGGAGAAGTTAAATAAGATGGGAATTAGAAGGAAAGGTGTACAGGGGGAAGGGAACTAATTATACAAGACAGAAACAGGTTATAGTTACAGATCAGGTTATAGTTACAGATTTATCACTTGTCTGGGACTGCTAAAATTTTTCATGGTTCATTCTTGAGACCCACCTTGTTTAATCAGAAAAGAAATCAGAACTGCTTGATGAAATATGCAGATGACAATGTTGAAGGTATTTTTCAATACAAAGAATTATAATATCATGCAAGAAAAAACATAGAAGATCTCTAGGACTGGAATAATGGAAATGAGTGACATTTAACTGTACAGAGTGCAAGGTCAATCATTAACAGCGTAGTAAGAATTTTTGCATTAAATTTGGAGCTCATCAGATGGAAACAGCATAGGAAAAAAACAAATTTTCATCTTTTGAACAATTAATTTATTAATGAGGAACATTACAACATGGCTGAAAAAAATACCCCAAACAAAAAACCAAGTAAACAAAAAAAAAACCTAACCACAAAAAACCAAACCAAACTCCACTCCAAAGAGAAAACCAAACACTACCCTGATATCCAAAAGGCACTGATGTGCTAACTGGATTGTGTTCTCAAACAGAGCATTTGTTTCTTGATATGTTTATTAAAGCAAGAGGGAACTATTCACAGAGCTGCTGAGAAGAGCTATCAGCTTAACCAGAATAGTATGGATCTTGCAAGAGAAAACTACGAGGCTGACATTTTTTTTAAGTAGCACAATGCAGTCTGATGGGCAATAACTGGCCTTATTTAGAAAGGAATTCACCTGAGAAGACAAAGCAGCACCTAAGATGAAGGTACAAGAGCAAAAGAAAATACTATGGCCTTGAGTAAGGTCAGGTTGGAAGCTTGGGAAAAAAATCTCATGTAGGATGAAGTTCTGTCAGCAATTTCTCAATAAGAACCTGCTTTTCCCTCTGTGTACAGTACATGAGGAATAAAGGAGTGGGGTGTCTCTGTTTCTTTCAGTTAAAATAATAGCAGGACTCAAATGAAGTGGGCAAGGGGAGTAGGTTTCGCTGTATCTTGGGGCAGTATATCCCAAAGAACATCCAATTGCTGCGAAGCACAATTGATTACATATAACATTAAGGGCAAGCAAATGAGAACTTGACTCAAAGAGGCTGATCAGATAATCCTTGTGAGCTTGACCCCCACAGCAGGGGTTTTATCTTGGCTCTGACAACCATAGGCCCTAATACAAGAATTAGCCTCATAAGGCTCTTCCAGAGTAAACATCCAGACACAGATTGGTTTTGGAAGGTAACATTGCTCAAGGTATTCTGCATCTTTTTATCTCCCCCTGCCAACTTGTAGAAACAATACTGAATGACCTAATGTTGCAGAAAATAATTTCAAGGATGTGGTCCTGGATTTCCCAGTCGTGATCCAATTGGCTGAAATGGTTTAAGCCATCCATCGGAGTGGATATTCCAGCAGACAAAACATTGATAAACTAATTTAGTGTCAGTCAAACCATTTCTGGAGACTCACTGTCTCATGATGCAAGATGGGCAAAAAGTAAATTAAGACTTTTAGCTTTCATAGGGCCCAGAGGAGCTTCTATTCTTTCACTTTTGCTGTTTTTCTAACTTTCATAAAACCTTTTTTCCTCCCAAAAAACATGGAGACGTCTCTCTGACCCTCAAAATTAAAAGCAAAGCCACCACCTGCTGCAGCAGATACTTATGATAGAGTATTACATTTCCCTGGTTAAGATGGTGAGAAGTCAGCAATTACAAAGCCTCAGGGCACAGAGTATCCAGAATCCTGACAATGTCTCATTTGCTTTGTTAAATAACTCCCAATTTTGGACAGAGAGGACAGAGTCAGTAAAAACAGAGTCACAGGTTTTGGCACACCTTCAGAGGTACTTATTAGAGTTGCACCATTTCATTTGCACAATGACTGCACTTTCTGTCTGGGCATTTAAGAGTCAGAGCAGGAACAGAACCTGACAAGCCAAAAAGAACCCTGACGTCTTGCTTCAAAATTTGGAAGGACCTGCTGACTTTTATTCTGCAAAGAGCAACTGAAGATGTCAAATGATGTGTCTTGAGGAGACTGGCTGCTTTGTGACCTGGACATATATGGATAAGCATCCTGCCTGAAGTGCCAGATCAAAATATGAAGGAGGAAGAACAGCAGTCTGTGCTACTCATCTTGTTACCAATCAAAGGAAAATTGCAATTTGTATGAGCTCTGATACATCATTTGCCAGCAGCTAATAAGTTGCCTAAGTAGATGAAGGGATAAATTTCAAGTGAAAAAAAGGAAAACTGCCTAATAGGAGACCGGGAGAGAGGTGAAATGTAGACTTACACATCTTAGCTGAAATAATAAAGTGTGGGCAAAGCTGTCAGAGTAACTTCCCACCACCAGCTAACTGTGAGTGAAGGCACTGATAAAATTGGTGGCAAATCAGAAGAAAAATCTGGGCTTCATGCAACATAAGCAGCTCCTAACATGAAGCATAGGATATTCTAGAAATGGAAGACAATGCAACACAAAAAAAATCTGCGTCTTGAAAATTCGAAGCAACTAAACATTTATTTAGTGAAGTAAAAAGGCCCAGGATTTTCTTGTCCTCTGCCTTCTCATCACAGAAGGAAATTCAAAGGCAGGTTTCATGAGACTCTCTGTACTTCTCATTCCCTTGAGGATGGAAGTTCAAAGAATGAAAAGAATAGTATGACATTAGAGAAACAGTTTTCACAAGGCTGTGCACAGGGGCTTGATCTCTTAACATAGTCACTGAGCTGTAAGACACCCTTTTTCTGGCTGGAAGGAAAGGCTGGGTTGGACACCACCCAGATGCTCAAAGCTACTCAGATCTGAGATAGATCTCACAGATTTACCACTTCTGCCTCTCTTAACAGAATTCAGACCCCCAAGCACCTTCTGAGAGGCTTATCTCTGAAATAATAAAGACTTCTAGTATGACCATTTGATAAAGGTATAACTTGCCGCCATTTATGAAGCAGTTTAAGAAATCCACCAAGGAAATTATGAACAGAATAAAAAGTTTAAAAAAAATAACAAAAGAGTCATAGGCAAAAGAAGATTTAAAACAATCCAAAAAAACCTTTATAGAATCAATGCAAGACTAAGAAAGGGTAGGACGTGGTTTAAACCCAAGGTGCATTTACCATGTATCCTTACTTTGCCACGTGTTCTGTCCTTTACACAGGCATGGACACAGATGCACCAGATGGGTAATGCCAAAGTAAACAGGCTCATTCACACCCACCACAGGAAAATACATATGGAAAATCACCCACAGGAAAGGCAATAATTTGAATTTCAATGCAATCATATGTAAAGTTACATAAAAAGCTATTTTTTTAAACCTGTAAATATAGCTAACAAATCCTACGCTGGATGGTAGTAGTGTTAAGACAAAAGTGGTATCATTCCTATCACCTACAGGAATGATATGTGAGTTGATAAAGCACCTTATACTCAGTGGGAGACAATTTCTACTAATTCAGAAACTGACTTAAGAAATCAGAAAGAATACATGCTGTTCAAATCAAGAAGGCATCCTTTAAGTTCCCTCATCTGGAAGGCGAGAACAGCCAATAAATAGTACAACAAATTAGAGGGAGATTTTAAAGCTGAAAGAGATGCCAATATAAAAGAAAACTAGCAGGAAAGGTCTTTCTGTAATTATGGATAATATTTTGTGCCATTAAACTAAACTGCATGTTTTCGAGGCAAAACAAAACAAGACCAAATGTCTGAAATCTGCATAAAACAAAAAGTTGTAGTTTTCACTACCAGTATCTGTTCTCATAACTAAGCAGACACCAAATTAATCTTCAAAGTCACTCTTGGGTTCACAGAACTAAATGTGTTAATGCTCTTTGCAGATACAAAATATTTTATTCTTTTTTAATATCTGTTGTGGAAGTTTGTAGTTAGTGAACTTTACAGTCTGTTAATGTAAAAGAAAAGCATTGAAGAAATTTCAGGATTTGTCTCTCAATAAATTCCAATTAGTTTAAAACCTACCACATATGCTGGAAAATGCAACTGTATGACTATCTTTTACCTTGTGTCAAAATAATTTTCCATAATTACTACTTAGGAAGCCTTGGGTCAAATTTTCCTTTCACTTACACCAGTGAAATGAGACTTGAGCTAAGTTTCTTTGCTGTCTCCAAGACAAGAATTTTGCTCCCGGTCTTTTCATTAAGTGCTGTGTTTAAAATAAAAGACAGCATGTCAGATCATATAAAAGTAGCTATGTCTGACAGTGCTGTAGTCATTACACAAAATCAGAATCTAGCTTACTATCACAGATGATTGGGAATTTTTAAGTAATATGATCAGAAAGGAATAAATTCACTTCCACCATTACTTCTATCATCACTAACAGAATACAGGGTTTTTCTCCCATCTTTCTACTGTAACTTTAAATAGCCTTTTTTTGCTACATATGCTGTGTTCGTTCTCTTAAATGTCCCTGAAAATGTCACAGGATAATGCAGGGGCTGAGAGTCCTATGTAAAATTTAGTGCTCTTATTGCCTTATTTCTTTTGAATGGAAAGGAAGTAATATTTGAATGCAATATAAATTTTATTTATATAAAAAATAATATATATTTATACTTACATGCTATTGACACATGTACTTGTGGACACACATTTCCACAAGAACTTTACCCTCAGTTAGAATTTAGCCTTTTTAGTACTAAAATACACTGTTTTATCTACACCTTCATATAAATTTCTACACGTTAGCTCTTTGCATACATTTGGATGGACCTATGTGAAATTCCTGCATGAAGAACCCAAATGCATTGTTTCCATTTGATCTTTTAAGCTTTCATAACCATATACATATACTAGACACAAAAATGCTTTATTTCTTCTTTAGAAAATCCCCCTAATTCCATTGTCATTCTCCATTGTTGTGACAAAATCTCCTTATCCTATTCAGCCACAGCTCAAAATTGCATGCACATTTTCATACAGATACAGAAACACAGGCAGAAGATGCCTTTGGAAATCAGTGCATAAGGCCTCTCAAGGCAAGCACAGCCAAGCATGTTGTCTGTGAAGTTCCACAGTGATGACACTGAAGAAGTTTCAGGAGTTACACTGGAACATCCAGGGTCTCCTCAACATCCCTGCCCTCAAGGCAGAGGTAAGTTCCCAGCCCAGTCTTTTTCTGCCTGGTGGCATCCCTTTGCTATCAGCTCCTCTTCTTGGCACTGTCCTGCTGCCCACGGCTTTAGCCTGCGTAGAGGTTGGCTTCTGTGGACTGGCTCTCACTGACCACTGCCTCCAGAAGTAAGAGTGAGCTGTAATCCTCTCAACAGGGATGTTCAGGTTGAGTCTCTCTTCTTTACTTAGCCAAGTATTTTCACAAAACTTGTAAGAACCTCAGGCTTTTAAGGTTTCCAGATTTTTGTCAGAATGTCCAGAGGCTGGACAAACTATTTACCAGCAGGCTGATGGAAAGCATCCTTAGGAAACAAAGCTAAAACCCAGCAATACCCACCTATTCCAGGAGCTGTGTGCATTTCAGGTAGCAATGTTATTCCCATTTATACTCTTCCTACCTTTCCCTTTGCCAGTGGGGAGTTAATGAGGTAAAATTAGTGCTGCAGCAGCATGACTAAGAAAAGTACTTAATTACAGCTACAGATCACAGCTGATCCTTTGCAACTACAAATCATCATCTTGTTGCCTAGTTCTGCATTTTCCCTACCCCAATTTTTGCTCTTTCCTCCAGACCCTCAGAGCTGCATATCTCACATTATGTCTCTTCTGGTACAAGCCTCCCCACACAACTGAAGACCCTGCAGGAAGCACCTCATCTTTCTCAGCTGTGTGACAGTGCAAACAAAAGAGCAGCTGTCCACCTCAGTCAGTCACTCAGCACTCATAACAGTGCCATTTCCCAGGAGGTCGTTAAACACCAAATATTTAGGTTAACACTCTACTGAGAATAAAAGGAAAAGCCACTCAGGCTAGTCCTCAGTAGAATGCATAGTTGTTTAGCACTTGATACACCAAGTATCTGTAGTGAGAAAGGCACTGCATACGCATAGGATAGAAAACTACAACATAATGCCTTTCCTCTGCATCATGAAAATGCAGGCACTTACTCTCATTTTTCTGTATGGCCAGCTGTGGGAATGGGTGGAAAGAGGTGGAATGGGTGAGAAGTGTCTTTTCCTTATTTTAACTTCTGTCATGTATGAAAGCAAAAAAGGAGTATCTGAAAAATCTGCAGGTTTAGCAACAGTCAGGACTAAAGCATGTTCAGCTTTGCAAAGCATTGAAAATTATGCTCTGTAAGGTTCACACATTACCACTAACCTTACTTTAAAGATAATAAAAGGTTAGGGAGGAGGCAGAGATGAGGGGCTTTTCCCTCCTAGCTAGGAAACAAAGCAAAAACCAAACACGATGGTTGCAAAAAACCTGTATTCCACAACAAGTCCTTAAGACTCCCATGTGCTACATCAGCAGCAGTACATCCTCGATTTTTATTGTAATCTTGTGGCTTTTTATTTGTAACTTATATGAAAAGAATCACATTGATTGGGGCAGATTTAACTCAGTAAAACCTATTCTACTGAGATTGTCTGTGCTAGGTGATTTTATCAAGTTCTCTTTTGGTTTCATTTTCTTCCTCATCCCTATCCCCAGGGGAGATTGCAGCCCAGCTTGCAGAGCAAATTGCCCTAAATTGAGTTCTTTCTCTGCCATATACAGGCCTGCCTTTGGCTCCTCAGCTTGAAAACTTTATGCATTCTTATTTTTCTCCATCTTTCTTAACACCCTCCTTCTCTTTCCAATTAAAATGGAGAAGTTTGCACCGATACCTGCTCCCAATTAAATGAATACTGCATTACCAGCCACACACTCCAGATCTCCTTTACCCTCCCTTCATTAGTCCTATTCCTCTGAGGTTTCCTGGCTGTCTGCCAGGGACTTATGGCAAGAATTCAAAATCTTGTACACTTTATCCCCTCAAAATCATTCTTGAATTTAAGCAGTCTGCTCCTTGGGCCCAGCATGAGAAATGCTGCTAACAGATTCAGAGGGGAGGGGAGAAAAGAAAGAAAATGATTTATTTAAAAGGTTAAAAAGCTCCCATAAAAGAAGCTAAGCTAAAAGAGGTTAAACTTCCGGGCTAATTGGCTTCCATTTCCTTTAAAAAATTCTTTCTGGAAGACAACAAATGACAGGAAGGTGTTCCTGTTTTATTTAAGTGTATTCATGCCTACAGAAAACGCATCATTCTCTTAACACCTCAGGCATGTTCACTACTGCTCACTCAAATTATACACCCAGCACAGAAAAAAAAGCTAAGCAGTCAGAGGCTTAAGCAGCTGGGTTGTTGGGGGGTTTTAGGCCTTTTTAAAAAAAAAAATCACCATCTAATTTTCCAACAAATGTGAGCACTGCAGTACCATGGCATCAGCCACTCTCATCTGACACTTTAAATAACTAACATCATGTCAAGCTGTCAGTAACGATAGCCACATTGGCAAGTCTGAAAAAGCAGAGGGAAGTACTGTATCCTCACATTACTACTTAAAACTATATAAACTCTCCTCACAGACCATGCAACCTTGCTGCCTTTATTGAACACTAATTTTTCCAATGCATAATGTAGTGGCTGAAGGCCCTTGTGTGGAGCTATGGTTGTTTTCATGACCTGATTTGAAGCAGTCATTTAAAGCCTTTAATGCAAAATATTGATATTAATGGTCTCATGCTCTGTGACTGCTTGTCTCCAAATCATTCTCACAAGATCTCCTTCCCTGTACACTAGAAGAAGCTTTTGTCTTTTAAAATGCTACGATATTATTGTAGCACTGTAGTAGTCCTCACAAGAGAGATTTTTAGCCACCTGTAAATTGATTTGCCCTCTCTAGTAAAGCCAGGTAAAACATGGGGTTTGCAGCACCAAATTCTTGCCTCTTAGCTGACCATTTGACACAAGCCACAGCTCCCCAGCTAATACTGAGTTGGTGAGATAGTTTGTAGGAGTTAAGGTGTGCATGTGTGTGTAGGTGTGTGGTGGTTAAAAGTCTGCTTTGAAGGATTTCTGTGACTTGGAGACTTTTAATTTTCTCCATCTCTACATTTCTCAGCCATTATTTCTTGATGCAGGATGATTTCTGCCTAAAGAAAGCAATCTCCTTGGAATTTTTTTTGTAATCGAAGGAGAAAAGACATCTATTATTTGTGAAAGTCACTTCTAATTTTGTTTTTTCCCTTTTATTAAAGGCCTCTTCACTAATTACTGCTTCCAGTTCCCATTTACAGATGGAAACAGAAAAGGTTTGAGATCTGGTTGTAAAAATACCACATTGTAAATAGTACAACATCTAAGTATTACAAATCTTTCTGTAATATCTTATAGCATTTACTCAAGCCATGTCCACAGGCAAGTGACAACAATCACCCCTTCCCTTGCTGACAGGTAACAAACAGCAAACTGTGCAGGATCAGAACCAACACTCACCATTTTCAGAGCCAACAAAAGGAAAAAGAGAAGTAGCAACTGTGCAAAAATACACAGTGCATATATAGCATTCCAAAAAACCTAAACAATGCCTTCTATCAAGTTAATAGAATACACTCTGAGAATTCACGCAGTGTATTAAAACACCATTAAAAAATTATTAAATTAAATAAAATAAACTCACTATATCTATGCTAAAAGTCTCAGAAAGGAACAACCAATATCCAAGGGCTAGAATACTGCTAGGCTACATTCAGTATTACTAATAGCCTCTGCTCAGGAAAGGCCATAGATAATACAAGCCAAGAATGACTGTACTAAAGAGCTGCAGGTTAAATAATTCATGGATAAGTAGCATGGGTATATTGTACTACAGTACTTTGTGGATATTTGTGTGACCTGCAAGCACCACCAAGCTATGGATGTTATGTAAAGTGTTGTACAAACAAAGCAGTAATCTTGTATTCAATGACCATGCTAATTTAAAGATGGGCCTTCAAAAATATTCAGGTCGGGATTTAAATCTTGGGTCTTTGTTGTTCATTTTCAGCAGATTCTGTCACTATCCAAGAAAAAAAATAATCCTCAAAAAATATCTGTCACTCTGGCATTTTTAAGTTTGATGCCATCCATCAGCAAGCAACAAGACCATGACCAGGAGGAAATGTCAGTCTTTAAAAGTTAGCTGCCAAACTAAGATAATTTTTATGTTTCTGATTCTTGGAGTGAAATCAAAAATCTGTTATTCAGTTCCCAGGTTCCTTAAGTAGTACATGGGGAAAAATGGGGTATTTTAGAAGAAGCCAGTGAGGCCCTGAGCTATGAGCTACCTAAAATTATTATATTTCACAGCAGTCACTTACAATGCATTTAGGGAGAAAAGACCAGCCCTTTACCTATATTCTCAACCCTCCTACCTCAGGAACTCAAACAGTACCTCTATCTGTAAGAGACAAGAACCTTGAAGTTCATTGCTGTGTTCTCACCCCTCAGACTGGAGGCGTCTGTCTTTGACACAGCAAATCTCAGTTTTGGCAGTTCCAACAACAAGACTGGAGAGCACAATTTCCATCCAGAGTAGCCTCACATCTACCAGTGTAAAAGATGGATTTTGAGCAGAGTAAACTTAAACCTGCTCAACTAAAAAAAGGAACTAAGCCCAAGCTTAAAAACTAAACGAATTTTTTAAAGCATGCCATTCTATAAAATAGTAAATTGTTCTTTTATTGACTTATTTTAGGAGTTTGATACTAATTTAAAAGCCACATTTTGATAGAAGCATACAGGAGTTTACCACGCATGAGGTACATTTTCACACTGGCAACTGATTGAGTTTCTTCAAATTATACACTGAACCCAATTGTTCCTGAACATCACCTGGCTTCCATCTGGTGTAGACTCCCAGCTTCAACATGGTCAGTATTGGGATGGTCCTGAAAAAGCTCACTAGTGCAATTCTATGTAGACAGGGCTTTTTAACTTAAATAAGAAGCCCAAATCTTCCTTAATCCAGTGGTCAGATGGCAGCTGACTGCGGATTTTCGGGTTTAGATTTTCGGGTATTTGAATTCACTTCAGACTTGGGTATCTAAATACCTTCTGTCTTTTTTGAATCTGCACTGGTTTTGCTAAAAGTTTTCCGGTTTCCTAGATAAGATCACACTACAGCTGAAATCTAAATTTTCCAGATCAAAATCTTTGTCATACCTGTTAGCTTCTCATGTCAGCTTCTCTTTTTATGAACAAACCTAACTTCTGACTCAGGAAAATATACATCTATTTCAAATAGAAAGCACTTCCTGCAGTGTACTAAAAACTGAATGTAAAAAGTTAGATTGAGAGAAGACAGACCACTGCTCTGCCTTGCCACTGTTTATTGAGAAAAAATGTTATTTAAATTATTTTCCTTGAATGAAGTAAACAAATGGGTATCTGCAATCCTGGTAAAAAGATACCATTTTTTAAAAAAATTAATGCCAACTCAGAGATCTCTGACTTTCTATTTTGAGATATGTTTACCTCATCAAAGGCTAGATGAATATATTTACAATGCTCTTTTAAGGAACATTAGAACTAGTATTTCTATGAATTTCAACTCTGACATGCTTTTTCCAATGTTAATTGCACCATATGTTTGGTTTGTTACTTGTCTCAATCTGCAAAAAGCCCTGAATATACTCTTAGAGACACCTCTCAAATGTTAAATAATAAAATTATGCTTATTAGTTCTAGATTTTGTTGGCAACTTCAAAGGCAACAATGAATCACATCCACCCTACTCTCATGAGATCCTATCAACAGTGGAAAGGAATAATTATTTGTTGATCATGACATAGTAAATCTCCAGCACCATGGAAATATTTCATCCAACAGTTCTGAAATAACCTCCCTTCCCATACACATGCTCCCTTTTTACAGCTACAGAAAGATCAGCTAGAATATGTGAGGCCATGAGAAAATTTGAAATATTTACAATACATTGGAACTATTAAGAAAAGAAGCACTAAAAAGAAAATATCTGCTATAGAATTGAGAGTACAGTGGTGAGTACTTCAACAACTAAATATTTAAAAAGCACGGCAACTTCCTCATTATCACACAGTTCTATTTATAAAACATTAATTATAATCCAATGTTCCAATTATTTTTTTAATGCTAGAATCCCTTTCCCTCAACACTGTGTTTCCCAACACAACTACTATTGGATGGAGGATCTAGAGAGAGGAAAGCTTTGAGAGACAGTAGGATCTAGAGAAAGGACTCTTTGACATGGTCCTCTGCAATATTCTTCTCTCTAAATTGGTGACAGAGGGATTTTATGAGTTAACTGCTAGATGGATAAAAAAGTGTTTGGGCAGTCACATTTGTAGGGTTGTGATCAATGGTTCAGAGAGCCAATGGAATCAGTGAGAAGTGGTGTCCCTCAAGAGCCCATATTGGGACCAGTGATATTTAATATCTTCATTAATGACATGGAAGGATCAAGTGCACCCTCNCATTAATTATAATCCAATGTTCCAATTATTTTTTTAATGCTAGAATCCCTTTCCCTCAACACTGTGTTTCCCAACACAACTACTATTGGATGGAGGATCTAGAGAGAGGAAAGCTTTGAGAGACAGTAGGATCTAGAGAAAGGACTCTTTGACATGGTCCTCTGCAATATTCTTCTCTCTAAATTGGTGACAGAGGGATTTTATGAGTTAACTGCTAGATGGATAAAAAAGTGTTTGGGCAGTCACATTTGTAGGGTTGTGATCAATGGTTCAGAGAGCCAATGGAATCAGTGAGAAGTGGTGTCCCTCAAGAGCCCATATTGGGACCAGTGATATTTAATATCTTCATTAATGACATGGAAGGATCAAGTGCACCCTCAGCAAATTTGCAGATGACACCAATTCAGTGATGTGTCTGACACACCTGAAGGGTGGGATGCAAACCTGAGGGACCTGAACAAGGCCAAGAAATGAGTCCATGTGAATCTCATGAGGTTTAACAAGAGCAAGCACAAGGTGCTGCACCTGGGCAAGGGCAAATCCCGGGACTAACATGGGCTGGGGATGAACAGATCAGAGCAGCCCTGCTGAGAAGGACTTGGGGGTGCTGGTGGGTGAGAGGCTGAATGTGAGGTGGCAGTGTGCACCCACAGCCCAGAGAGCCAAATGTGTCCTGGGCTGCATCCAAAGCAGCGTGGCCAGCAGGGAAAGGGAGGGGGTTCTGCCCCTCTGCTCCACTCTGAGACTTCGCCTGGAGTGCTGCATCCAGCTCTGGGCTCTCCAGCACAGCGAGGAAATCAGCCTGTTGGAGTGGTCCAAAGGAGAGCCATGATGATGTGTAGAAGGATGGAGCACCTCTTCTATGAGGAAAGACTGAGGGAATTGGGTCTGTTCAGCCTGGGAAAGAGAAGGCTTTGAAGTGACCTCGTGGCAACCTTCCAGTAAATGAAGGGAGCCCACAAGTAAAATGAAGAGGGNGCTGAATGTGAGGTGGCAGTGTGCACCCACAGCCCAGAGAGCCAAATGTGTCCTGGGCTGCATCCAAAGCAGCGTGGCCAGCAGGGAAAGGGAGGGGGTTCTGCCCCTCTGCTCCACTCTGAGACTTCGCCTGGAGTGCTGCATCCAGCTCTGGGCTCTCCAGCACAGCGAGGAAATCAGCCTGTTGGAGTGGTCCAAAGGAGAGCCATGATGATGTGTAGAAGGATGGAGCACCTCTTCTATGAGGAAAGACTGAGGGAATTGGGTCTGTTCAGCCTGGGAAAGAGAAGGCTTTGAAGTGACCTCGTGGCAACCTTCCAGTAAATGAAGGGAGCCCACAAGTAAAATGAAGAGGGACATTTTACAAGGCCATGTAGTGACAGGACAAGGGAGAATGTCTTCAAACTGAAAAGGTTAGATCTATATTAGATATTAGGAAAAACTTTTCTCTGTCAGAGCGGTGAGGCACTGGAAGAGGTTTCCTAAAGAAGCTGTGGATACCCCATCTCTGGAAGTGTTCAAGGCCAAGGTGGATGGAGCTGTGAGCCACCCGGTCTAGTGGAAGGTGTCTCTGCTCAAGGCAGGGGTTTGGAACTAGATGATCTTTAAGGTCCCTTCCAACCCAAACCATCTCACAATTGTATGATTCTTCTTACAGTAGTCTGTTACTGGGACCACCTTCAAGTACATTAGGTTTTCTAGTAAAGCTTCTTTATTTCACATGCTAGCTAATAGCTAATGTCTCTTTGATGACTCCAAGAAATGCAATTACAGACCTCTGTATAATAGTATAATAGTCTAATAGACAGTCTAATATAAATTAGTAAAAATGGATGCAGCTCTGTAAGACATTTCTGTATGTATTGAGTTCATATTAACTTCCTTAGAAGTCTGAAGGTGCTTTCCATTTCCTAATTTGATAATTAATCATTATTATGACTATTCTTAACATCCCCAGGGGAAAAAACACACTTCATAGTACTAAAAAATATTACATTTCTGCTACAACTGTTACATTTCTGTTAGAAAGGAAAACTGAGGTATAAAGTGAATAATTTGTTCATTGTCATACACCAAGTATGCATCACTGACAGGATTGAAATTTCAGGTTTTTGAAGCTCTGTACCTCAGTAACCAGTATCCTTCTTATGATACGTTTTATGTCATAGAAGGTATTGAGAATGCTCAGATGTTATGAAGTGCTGAAACATATAAAAAACAAGGAACAACAAAGTAGCACCACATGAATACATAATAAGCTATGTCACTGTGTAATGTTAAAAAACATATAAACTTCTCTGATTCCCATAATTCCATCACCAGGTGTAAAACTCATGGTGCTACTTCCCTCTTGAACCTGAACCACTGGACACACTTAAACCATGCAATATCTCTTGGTTCTACTTGTGCACTGTGTTCTCAAGTGAAGAGCTGTACAAATAAGACAAGCAAGCAGCCCAGGCAAAGAAACTCTGCCAGGAAAAGCCAGCCCAGCTGCCAACACCACACTTCTAGAAATAACAATTCCAGGACATACAATACAGCCAGGTGCTTATTAGCTTGGCCTTTTAATTTTCTGAAGAGTGTGAGAGCAAAAGTGAGAAATCAATGGCAGACCAGTGGCCCTACCAAGGCACAAGAAAAGTGCTAGAGTTGGATTGCAAGTGTTTCTGGACAAAGTGTGACAGTCTGGGCTCACTGGGCACAGCTAAGTGCACGTTTTATGGCTACTAAAAGTCTGGGATCCCTCTGCTTTTACTTGTCAACTGTCACTTCACTAACTTATTATTAAAAATTATTTATTTAAAATAAATCAGGAAAACTAGCTTAAATCTGTATTTATGGCTAAAGAGTAAGGTGCTAATATAATACAAAGAGAGGCAAGTCAACTGGTCAGTGGTACTTTTGTTCTAAGAGACAAAACGTCCTCACTTTTGCTGGTGTCCTCCTCACTAGGCAGTAGCAAGTTACTACCAGCCAAAACTCAGCAAAAGCTGTCACTTCACAAACAGAGAGCAAACCAAGTTGCTCTATATAGGGCAACATATTTCAGTACCATCTCCTGCTGAACTGGAAAGCATTCTTGGACAGAAGTGAGATAGCACCACTGATCATCTGACTACTGGACTTCTTGGAATTAGCACTAACATAAACAAAACTAAACCAGAAAGAAAACAAACTTGATGTTTCTCTCCAGTGTTAGCAAATTGAATTTTCTCCATTCAAGGCTCAGCAAGTGCCAGTGCTTTCAACAACAAAAGGAGACAGAGGCCACCTTGCCACAGGTAAAAGGTGTGGAAGTGGAGGAAGGAAATTCTGCTGCTGAAAGCTTTTAGCCTTGCTTAGCTGCTTGCAGGAGTGCAGCCAATGGCTTGTACAGCTCTTGTTTTTCTCACATTGTTGGCTGACTTCCTTCAGATTTCATAAAAGTTCTTTTATGTGTAAGTCCTCAGTAATCAAGACTAGTTAAGAGGTACACATTAGCTTTTAGTGGCTCCATTGGATTATTCCCTTGAAAATGTTATGGACCTTGAGTATGCTCAATACTGTTTACAACACACTAAAAACATTTCTATTTATTCTTCTAATTACTACATGCAATTTAGTGCCTCATTTTTTATTCTCTTTTTACTACTGTAAGTCTAAAATACTTATTCCCCCTTCAATTAATCCAGTATAAACCTGCAGTAATTCCACTGAAATCAATGAAATTTGTTGGTATAAAAACTGGAGGAAGTTATGTAATGAATTCAAAATAGTTTTATATTTGAATTTTCATGATGATAAGTAAACCTGAATTCAAAATAGCAACTCATCATGAAAATATTTAATGGTAGGATTTTATACTCTCTGGTGTATTCATAGTGTTCCGTTTACTATTTGAATCATATATACAAGTATTTGAATCAAACAAGCTTTGAATTAAAGAAATACATAGCTCCAGAATCAGCACTGGTCTAGATACTCCATTTCAAAATCTTTCATTATCATTAAAATAATTTGAATAATTTGCTAGCTTTTCTAGAAGAGAGGCATTTAAAAAAATGTGTTTAAATAATGCAGATCTATCATAAGGCAACTTCAGCATGTAATCATCTTTAATCATTTTTCAATTATTTACTAACCATAAAAGATGAGTCACAGTGGTCTCTGAGGTTACACACAGCTTTGAAAGACTGGTAGGATCATGTAAAACGTCAAGGAAGAGAGCATGGGTATGTCAGCACAATTGTTTTTCCTTAAGTGTTTTTTCATTACACTAGCTTGAACTGCTTGAAGATTACTTGACTTGTTCATTGGGGGAGAAAAGAGCTCAAGGCTAACCACAGTTTATCAAACCACCTCTGTGAACATCTCTAAACAGAAGAGCTGTTTCAAGTCAAAAAGCATAGCACAAATTTATTTCTTTTGACATGACTTTAGACTGTGGCAGTGCAGCAGGAGCAAAATAAAAAACTTTTGCATAACTCCCTGCAGAGCTCATTTCTGAGATGCAGGATGGCATTTCAAAAACTTATCCAAATTCAGAAGATGGGAAGCCTTCACTTGATCAGCTTTCACCATACCACCAGATGTTGCTGCAGCATTGGCAAAAGCAACAAGATCACAACATGTATGATAATTTAGCTACCAACAAAAAGCTCATCTATCTATCTATCTATACTACTAGAAAAATCAGTTGTCCATGAAAGAAAATATAGAAAGCAATTTATTATAAAATAGAGTCATTGACTAGACTAGTTTTGTTATTTCACAACACATCATTTGTAGTTAAAAAACAGGTGAAAAGCAATAAAATATTTATAAGTATAGACAAATCACATAGCCATAACCACATGTAAAACTCTTATCAACTATATGTTCTAACTTCTGCTCCCCAGATAGCAATACAACTTTATTTGCTTTGATAACAACACATGCATGGTGGTAAGGAGTGATGAATCACTCATATCCTCCATACTTCAGTGAACTGACCAACCCTCTCCAGGGAAGTGAAATTATGGTCACACATCTTTAGATCATGCCTCAATAACAATTATATTCTAATGCATTTCTTGACACTTCTGCTATAATAAAGGGGGAGGGTGCTTGAGGGTTTTTGTTTGTGTTTTTTTAAACAAGTGCTTCCTCACACAGGTGAATTAAAACATCCATAAAACAAGTCATTAAATGACCAATACAACATAAATTTTCACAGGGAGCTGTGACAAACTCACAGACAGAATAAACAAAAACATTAGCTTCTCCCAGTCATTAATATGATATGTCACAAAAGTAAGGAATAAATTCTCCCACTCTACAAAATGAAATCAATATAGATTTGCCTATCAGTATAAAAATGCCTATGTGGAACTCTAAACAATGTTTAGCCAGCATATAAATGACTATGCAATCTTGACACCTAAATGTCTAAAACTAAGCTAATCCCAGAGAAAACACCAAGGAAGTAGATGAGTGTGTAAAATCTTCTGTTTGGGAAGGTTGGATTCGATGATGTCTGTCCTTACAGGCAGCAAGCACTGCTTGAGTTAAATAGTATTCATCTTGGTTTGGGATGGTGAATTCAAATGGCATTATTAGCTAGAGTTCTTAAAATAATTCCCCTCAGGAAATGCCTGCCTCCCTCTGTTGGTAATAGAGTGAACTTAGGAAAGCTAGGTTCCTAGCCTAGAAACATCTAAGTATTCCATATTTAGAGATTTTCAAATTAAAGCAAATTTTGGTTCAGTATAACATTTCACTTCTCAAGTGTAAATGCTCAAAGAGAACTCATAAAAGAAATATCTCTGTTAAATCCATTTTCCTATTTTATTTTGTAAGGAATTAAAATTGATGATCCACTTGCAGCTCAGATGCAGTGATGTGGAAAGCCTCCATTTTTTTTTCCCAGCCTTCCTGAACTGAAATATGACTTAATGCAATGCAGTACCCTCCTCATTATTTTATCAGTTACAGATTGAAACATGACCCTCCATGAAAAGAACATTTCAGACAGGTAGCATGATTTGGGCTCTGTGCTTTTAAGTGGTTCAGCTTTGGGAACCATTTTGTTGTGCAGATTATTTGCAATAACTGAGTACTATAATGCCCAGTGCTTGGAAACCCTTGTTGAGCACCATAATATGAATAGAAATTGCTAAACAAAAGTAAATACTAGTGGAAGAGTGCACAGATGGAGAGTTGAAGTTCTCTGGTACACAATTTGAAATAGTTCTAGAGAAGAAAATACTTATTACTGAGCTAAAACTGTGTCAAGAAGGTCCAGTTTTTGACAGGTCACTGAATGAAAACAACTGACAAAGAGAATCAGATTGTCTCATTCTGCATTTGCAATCAATGTCAATTGCCCATGTCAGAGAATACCATCAAAAAATAACCCTATTACTGACAACAGCAGATTTTAATGCATTTCATGTGCTCAGTAATTTTCAGCTAGCTCAGATAAAAGATGCCAACTATGAAACTACATTGCAAAAATTTGAGTACTGTCTTGTCTTCTGAGGGGGATATATTAAATAGAAAGTTACCTGGAGAAATTGTAAAGCACTTTCACTTTATTTTGATGTTGTCAATCTTAACTTATGCAGTCTGTGATAAGGACCAGATTGTTAATAATATTTGGCAAGGGGAAGACATTATGGAAAAGGACCTCAAAGGCTAGTTTTAGGCTAGGAATTACAGTGGACCAGGGACCATTTCCTGGTCCTATGGTCAAATGGCACAGTGTGACTTGCATCCATACAGCTTCTCTACTTTATCTCTATTACCAGACTGGCCACAAGCAGACTGCCTGCTGAGAACAGAGCTTGACTCAGGCCACTCACCCTTCTACAGGTGGGGTTAAACTCTGACAGAGGCCATGCTCACCATTTAACAGTAGGAATGAGCAAAGGGGAGCTTTCAGGTCCATGCCCCAGCCCTGTGTATCTTACTAAGACAGATGGGAGACACGGATTAACCTGATATCACAAGCAGAATGTGCTAAGCAGCGGGAATCATTCCCTCAAGAATAATGCTTATGGAAATGGACAGTATCTTAAAGAATAAATAAGACTGAAAATCCAGACTACAGAAGAGATACCTAAGGCATAATAGCACAAAATCAAAGGCACTTCGGTAGAGACCACAGACTTACAGAGTCTATGAAAAATAGCACAATATCTGTCAGATGAAAAAAGATTAAAGACATGCACTCGTTAATATCAGTGCATGAAAGTTTGCAGGCACCAGTCAAGTATGCATAGCACAGACAGAGAGGCTAACTGCAGCATGACTTCCTTGGATGTTTTTTTTTTTTCTGGCAGTATTGCCCATCATCAGAAGATAAATAGACTGTCAACCTGAAAGTAAATGGGACATTTATTAACTTTAAGCTGAGCATTAGTGCAATGAGTCAGTGGGATGTCAAAGACAGTGTTACCAGCATTAAAAGAAAAGAAAGAGGTAATAAAATATAATTAAAAATATCTGCAAAACAGAGGTGAAGGTAAAGCCATAAACTGCTAAAGAAACAAATTACAGCAGTAATTTGCAGATACAAAGCCTTCTCTTCATCAAAAGCATGACGTTATTGACAGGTCAAGGAGTCAAAACAAATACAGGGAAGTAGTCTGAAGACTTCTTAGGTATTGAGAAGCTCTGAAGAACAGAGAGCAGCTGAAAATCTAACAAGTCCTCTGTTCAGGTTCCTATAAAAGCTTGACTTAGGCAGAAGGAACCAAATTAACTAAAAGAACAGGCTTCAAGTACTCTTGGGAAAAAACAAAGGAAGGTGCTTTTTTTCCTTAAATTTAAATACGTGAAATAGTAAAATGTCTGCTTCCAGACTAAAAGGTCCCAGGCACTATTCTTTAATTTCATTTACTCTATTTTTTTAATAGGAGACCAGGTTATTGAACTAAAATCTTAAACTCACTACTGTGCAGAGATGCAGACCCACGGAAAGTCAGTACCAAAGTGCAAAATAAGCTGATCATAGATTGGTCAAAGGAGTGAACTGGCAAAGTTCTCATAAAGTAATATGGTCAGAATTGTAAATCAGCACTTTACTCACTCTGGCCACTGACAAAAGCTTAGTCCAGTGTAAAGAAATTGGGTTTGTGTTTAGTCCATGACAAAAAGATTCATGTCTTTATTTACAGAAGACCCACTTTAAATGTTAACAATGCAGCACAGACCCAAGTCAACTTAGCAAAGCACCACCCTGAAAGTGTGGCTACTATTTTTAAATTAAAAACTGATGATTTGCAAACTAATTACAATCTGAGGGAAACTTGGTTGCTGCATGAATATTTTTTAGAGCATTTGATAAAGCTTCATTGGAATAAAATCCAAACCTTGAGTTACTATCAAACTGGTTTTTAAAACTGTCTCATTACAGGAAAAGTGTAGGTTGCAGCAGTTCAGGATGATGACATGATTATTAGTACTACAGCCTAGCCAGAACAGCGCTTTCCAAGCCCCAAAACAAAATCAAGGCCTGAATTCATACAGGAACTTCAAATTATAAAAATAGGGAGTTGGCAATGTTACTGAAAAAATATTGTAAAACAGATAACTGAAAGATAAATCAAAGGACTGAAAAACCACAGAGACAGACTAGACACGTTTGATATTGCTCCTGAAGAGTGCCATTGGAGAATTTATCCAGGCTTTGTCACATGTGCAAAAATACAGGCTCTGACAGTCCAAAGAAACCTCTATGGTGGGACAGAATAAATTGCACCCTGGAGTAAAGCAGTCCTTGATTTACTTAAAATGACTAGGGAGATGTCTGTATTAATTCTAGACTATGATTTAATTTTCCTGAGATAGCATTACTAGATTCCATTGCAGTTGAACAGGTGATTATGCGAATGTATTTTTGCTAGACATTGAATATCTGACACAGTGTTTGACACTGGGCCACAGTTTACTAGGAAGGACTTGCAACAATTTGCAGTGAAGTATATGACCAGAGTGATGATCTTTAAAAGGCTGCTGTAGAACAATCTGGATCTAAGGAACACAAACACACTTATTCTAACCCTCGTTCAGTCCACCCATTCCTTTCAGATTATGTTATCTTAACAATAACTAGAAAATTATAAATTATGGTTTCTTAAAAGAGTTAAGCATCCCTAGCCAAAATTTACTTTCTTGTGGAAAAGTCAGCAGTAACTCCCTTGCTTGTTTAAGAGCCAAAGAAACACCCCTGTACCCTGGGTATGGCAAGAGACTGCACAATTCTTCTTGTGCAGAACACAGTTAAGAAGCTGCCATTAATTATCAGGGCCCCTGTAGAACAAACAGAATGATGGGGATGACATAGTGAAAAGGTAGATTCATTAATGAAATTCCCCTGTGCCATGGTTATCAGGGCAGTTACCTGCTTGTTCTCTTTCTGGCTTGCTTGATTTTACTCCTCTGAGCATCTACCTATTCTGACACTAGGTTAATAATTGTTCCACTTTTAAATTAGATGCTGGGCTACACAACCTCTCTAAGAATTGTATTAAGATAGTGGGTAGGCTGAATTTTGGATACCTGATCCTGTCAATACCTGATCCTGTCAATACCTGATCAACAGCACCAAATGGCTTGACTGGCTTCTTTTGAAAACAAGATATAGTCCTATTTTCATGCTTATCCTATGTAATGGCTTAGGTTCCCTTTAACACAACAGAGGCAAGATAAAATAAAATTATACATTCTGTCATCTACCAAAGTTGTATGTATTAGCTCAGCTTCCCTAAAAAAATGTTTTTCAAAAATGAAGTCTTATTTATTTCTTTTTTCAAATCCTCCATGTTTCTTCTCACTTTAAGCACCTATTTGTGTACCAAACTAAGGTGTCAGAACCCAGAAAGATAGGTGGGTTGGTGAAATGTTTATCAAAAGCTTCTGTTTTCTTAGTTGCTTAAGAAGGAGACCAAATGGGACAGGAAATAGACAATCCTCAGTTTAGAACTCCATAGTTGTGTTGGTGCCTCATTTATGCTCAAGATTAAAATACTGTGTGAGGGTGGAGCATGATATCACCCAACCTGCCAAGTAGCCTGTTGAGCCAGATCTGCCTCACCAGGCCTGGAACGAGCATCTTCCTGTTGGTGTCTGCATTTCTCACCCTCCTGTGAGGTAAAATGTTTCAGTTTAAACCTGTCAGCAGAAAAGGGAATAAAACCAGATCTACTTCATGTGTGTCAGTTGAAGTTACTAAGCTGTTATGAAAAAAGTGGATAGCAACACCATGGCTGCTACCACCATTCTCCTAAGTAGAAGCAGGCAATTGCTGCTCCTCTTCATGTCTGTGCTTTGGACATACCTATAAGATCTAACCCAGCAGAGACCTTGCAGGTTTAGTAATGAGTTTTCATAAACTTTAGTAAAGAAATATCAATCTACCTTGCTATTCATGGGAAAATAGAGAATCTGGAAACTTAAGTCATGAGTTTGACCTGCCAAACTTATCACGAGAAGTAATTAAACCTTAGGGAGGCATAACCTGACTGGCTGAATACAGGCATTTCCTGAGTTAAGCTGTTCTGAGAAGAAATCTCTGAACCATCATGAGGCTTGGGTGTTGGAAGAGTGCACCCTCCGGTACAGAAGTGCCTGAACTTCTTGGGTTTTGTACAATAACTTAGAAAATGAACGAAAGATGAAAAAAACACCTTCAGTTTTATACTTGAGAACTACAGGGACATGATCAGAGTGCCATATAGGTGCTATATCCAAGGCACAGCCATAGCCAGGGCTTCACTAGGCAGAGTCAGAAAAAAAGGCCTTATTTAATTTGGGTTAGAATTGATAGGTAAACAAACAATGATGGAAAATTTTATTCTGACCAATTAGTATAATCTACTTATAATGGATGCTTCTCCATGAGCTGAGATTCAAAGACCATGTGCTGAAGTCAATGGTACACATTTTATTTAACAGTAAATGAGAGCTAGAGAGATAGAAAGAAATAGGAGGAGAGAAGATGGGGGAAGAAAGAGAGAGTGAGAGAGAGAGGGAAATTAAGCAATAGATATCATCCCATGTGGATTCCTGCAGTGTCCCACTGGTCCTTCTTCACCCTGGCCTTCAGTAGGGCAGGGTCCCAGAGCAGCTCTTCTGGAGGTACCACTTCTGTACTCCCTAGTCCTGGCTATCCACAGGGTGTAGGTGCTGTTCCCATCATGTGACATGGCCTGTGCATAAGCAGCACTGCCTGTCCCACAGTTTGCCATGGAGGGAATTTTTGTCTGGATGCATCACCCAGATCTGCCTCACCAAGCCTGGAATGAGCATCTTCCTGTTGGTGTCTTCATTTGTCTCAAGTTCTGTTGTGGTGGCTTATCTTATGGGGACAGTGTTTTGAGACATGCAACTGCATTCGTTAAGTCCTTACACCAATCTATCTTCTTTTTGCAGAAAAACAGAAAACTTGAAATATTCAAATTTTCTTAAGACTTATAAGTATTTTGCACTGGGGTTGTCTAGCTCTTTTGTGTATGCTTCATTTTAAATGAAAAGTGTATGCTTGAAATAGAAAGTATAAGTGCTTTGTTTTTAAATACCAAAAGCAGCCAACATTTCCATTGCATAGATTTCAAAAATAAATACCTGATTTTTTTTTTTTAACTGCTCATGTTTGGAGGTTTTTTGGTTTTTTTTGCCTGAGGCTGTGGGACATAGCCTTCCTTTTAAAATAGAAATCATTTACCTTACCAAAACCTCAACTTTTTGAGCAAATTATTGTTTGAAAGAGCATTTTCTTTGGATCTACCAAGAAAAAGGTTCCACTGCCACCACAGGATTGTCTTTGTAGTACTGTAGCTGCTAACAATAAACTCACTTTTTGTACTAAAAGTCTTAAGGGAGCTATTGCAACGAAGAACCAAAACAGCAGATGTTACCCAATACAAGTACTGGTAAGTATCAACTGAAAAATAACACAAAAAGAGAGCACAAGCACTAAAGCATTAGGAGATACAAATAAGCACACAAGTGTATGCTATTTTCAAGAAAATATGGTACCCAAAGGCACTAATAAACTCTATGGACTAAGTAATGTATTTAGCAGTGTAAAAACAAAGCCTTTAGCAACTTACAGGAGTACAAAAGAGCATCAAAACTCACTAGCACTTTTTTCCTTCCACTAAATAATAAAACTAATTTTAAAATAATTAAAAAGAAAATTCTAGTCTGATGACACTCATGGTACAATTTCAAAAAATTCGTGATGGAGAGTGAGAACAAATTTTAAATGAGAAAGACTTAATATTCTCCTTATGCTACTGGAGAAGTTTTAGCACAGTAATAGTCATATTGTTGCTATCTAATGGCTCCAATTCATGCCCAAATTACATTCTTGGAGAACTGCAAGGCAAAACTCAAGATTAGATTTGCATGTTTTTAAAATGTACTATTACACTGAAATTATGGGTAGAGGAATGATTACTGTAATGAAATTTCCTTAGTAAAGGAACCGTAAACTGAAAAAAAAAGAAAAAAAAAAATAGGATTAATTCAAGTTTTGAGACTCATTGTTTTCAGCAGAAAACAGCTATGACAAAAGTCAGAAACCTAGAAGATGGATCTTCTTCTGGCATATGACTGATGCAGTTCCATAGAATTCATGTTGAATTTCTACCTTCTAGATGACCCTTATCCAGGAGATGAAACAGATGTAATGTATTTGGAATTTTGCACCAGTATGGCAAAGACAAAAAAGAGGGATCTTGTGTCAGAGTGTATGCAAACATGAAATAAATTTCTGGGAATTAACTCTTTTGTGTCCTTAACACAAAGTTCACACTGTGACCCAAACATTTCCAAAATAATTATAGGTAACTCCGTCACACTAAATTTAATGCATTAGGCAAAGACTGTCTGAGGCCTAAACTCAGAAATTTGTCCTAATCTTTTTCTAAAATGCCTTACCCATGAGAATTTCTGCTCTGTGTGCAGGAACACTGGTGGATTGACGATTGCACATAAAGGAAGTGGAGAGTGCATTAGAACAGCTATAGTAGTGGAAAAGGAACTTCTTTAAAGAAAGCACACTATATGAGGAATCAGGGGTAAAATTAGAGGATTTCTTTTGTTCCTTTTGCTCTTCCTTTTGTTTCCTTCCTCCCAAAAGATAGATATTCGTTATGGCTTTGGAATGCACCCACTGGTGGTGGGTTGCAAATGGAGGATGATGGTCAGAGCAGGCTGGTCCTTAGGCTGAGTACTCATTAAGAACCTCTGACCCTAATGGCTTAATTGGTTCAAAATGTTTAATAGAAGTCTTTCTACATGGACTGAATTTTAGTCCTCTTGAATCTACCTCCTGTTGAATATTATGAGCATAAGAGTATGGCACGAAGTCAAATGGAAAAACTGGACGCTGTTTCTTGTGAACTGCGCTCAAAATTGGAAAAAGTAACAGGATGAAACAAAAGAGTTTGCTCCCTTTCTCCATATATTTTTTTATGTCATCCCCTCTACCGAATGCACAGTGGTAAAATCTGCACTACAAGCCTGAATACACTTTCCACATAAGAGTTCTGGTCTATGACAAAAAGTGAGCAGCAGATAAGGAACATGGAAGATGGCATAAATGACAACTGGACTTTTTTCCATTTGCCTGTTCAGTAATTCCCTATTTTAAATACACACTGTTGAGTAACTCACAGAGGCTTTGGAGTACATGTGAGAATGGCTTTCCAACAGCGACAGACAAGATTCAGAATAAAAAATTTCACTGCCAGGCAAGAAAAATTTGCAATAATTTTCTGTAATACAAGCAGACTTTTTAGCACTTTTATTGCAGAAGCAATTCTAAATAACAGAGCTTGTCTTATAATAGCATTTCTATAATAATGGTGTTTTATAACAGAAGTGCTATTATTACAGAAATGGTATTATAATAGTAGTATTATTATTGTAGAATCTTTTCCATAACAGGAGTGCTAAATAAGCCCATTTGTACTATAGAAAATGATTGCAAACTTCTTCTATGGCTCTGAAAATGCCTAAGCCTTTATGTCTAATGTGATCCAGATTTTCAGAAGCTTCATGGAAGTCTAAAAAAAAATCATTCAAAATGAATCTGTTCTGCAGTCCAACTGAAAGCCTTGGCATAGCTCAGCAAATGGTATATCTGTCACCAAATTTTAAAATCTAACTCAAATTCCAAACCAAAAGTGCTTCAATGCAGAACTTAGCAGAACATGTCTTTGGTAAAACTAAAACATTTTCAGAGCTGGAATAAAGCACTAAAATGTTGGAATATCATCTGAGGTGATAAAAAGATGTAATATTCAGTAACAGTTTTATAGCAAAAATGCTTTGGAAGAAATTTTATTTCTATATCAACCACATTAATATAAATTTCCTTTACCATTCAATAAAGTATATATTGCTTTGCCACATACTTTGAAAGCATTCATCTAAAGAACTTAACTGTATATATAGGAGATGAATAAGTAAATTTTAGTTTATAAAATCCAACCTCTTTTTATTAAAGTTATCTGGTAATACTTCAGTGCTGAGATTCTAGTGCACTATAGAAGACAGAAAGAATTTAAGTTCCAAAGCTATTGACCTTTTTAACATTAAAATAAAATCCTATATACTTCTAGGTTGATACAATCAGATTATACTATCTGGTTAAGGTAGAGTCTATGAAACAGTAAAGTAAGAAAATTCAATAAACTCATATCCTCTGCAGGCATTTTTAGACTTTTTAGACTGTCATGAAAGCTTTAGATGTGTGTTTGTATGAAATGAACTTATTTTATTATTGATTTCAGGCAGAAAGGAGTTTTGCTGGATCTTTTTTTGCAGCCTGCATGGCTACAGAGAATAATTTTCTTTATACAGTAATACAGCTTCTAATCACAAATTAAAATGTTCATAAAATATCTTTTTAAGAGTGGAAGATAATTTATGACACAGAAAGACCAAGTTTAAATTTTAAGATATAATTCTAATGTAATAAAATAAAAATATTATTTATTTATTTATTTATTTATTAGCTTTTCTAATTAAGTTTCAAAAATACACATTCCAAAACTTGGCATGCTTAGAACCCACAGAGTCAACAGAAATTATATATTCACTTCAAAAATTATAGTAAGAGATTAGCAAAACTGTTCTCACAAAGAAGCCACAGATCTTACCCTATCTCTGCCACTTGCTCTGGGTTTATGATTATGATGTTTAATCACAGGAACAAATTTTTTTATGGTCAAGTGTCTGCCTTCTGCCAGGGTTTCTTTCTGCATGTACTGAAGCTGAGGATCACTCAGCCACTCTGAAGGTTTGTTGTAAATTTTGTCCTATATCTAAAGCTCAGCAGAGTGTTTTTTCTCTCTACACTTGCATTTCTTTCTCTTTCTCTGTGATTTTTAATTCTTTCCACTCACTAGTTGGGTTATCAACAAACAACATCCACATTCTGCCATTACTTCTGTTGCTCCTAAACACATTTTATTTCACAACCTGCCTTGTTTTACATGATCAGTTTCAAAGTTAATACAATGGCTGTTGAACTTCTTCAAATCACTTCAAATCACTGTGCAGTACCCTATGTCAAAATGCTACTGATGGGCAGAATTACTGATGATATTTTCAAATTTAATTGATAGCAGGTAGAGCTTTCCAGTGCATCTTGTTTTCCCGTTCTTTACATTATATAGGCTCTTTGTGACATAGAATACCTATTTCTGTCTTTTTCACAGGAAAGAATCCATTCTCCCCTAAACAGCCTGTTGGCAGCACCTTGCACGCAGGGAAGTTTCTGAGGTACCCACCCATGCCATGCTTTCTCCTGCCAATCATTTCTTGCTTTGCTTTGCACAAAAAACATTGCTATTCTTCAGTTATCCTGCAAAATACTTTTCCCAAACCTTTCATTTTGTTTCAGCACCTCTTTACATATGTGCTTTGTACACTTGACTGCTGTGAGTCCAGTCCACACCTAGTTTAAGCCATGCTCACACCTAATTTAAGCCATTGTTTTATTATCTTCTCATAATTCTTTTAAACTCCTGACACATGAATTTATAAACTAGGGAAATGAAAGTAAATGCTTAATTTTTTTTCACAGTTTGTTGGTGTAATATTAACTACCAAAACAATATGCTCTCCGTATCAGGCTTCCTATGTCCCATAAGCAAATCCAATTCAAAATGAGATCATGGTACAGTGACCTCATTCTGAATGTTACCTTATGCTTTTGGCAGCCCAGAAGAAAACACCCCTAGCTCTTGTGCTGTGTTTCAATCTCTTTGAATTTCTCCAGGGGTTTGAATATCTGCTGAAAAGCTCTCTGCAGCTCTGAATACACCAAAAGAGGAAAGGGAAGCAAATACAGGGTGGGGGAGGAGAAGGGAAGGGCACGAAAAGTGAGGATTAGCTGATGTAAAAATGTCAAGCTGCCTGCAGTGGAGGCAAGAAGGGGTCGAGGGTAATAAAGCCAGTTAGCAGAGCAGAGGATAAGAAGCCATATTTGAAATAAAGGAGTGATAATTTTAAGCAGCAAGGGAGAGATTAGAATACAGAACTGCTAATGGTATGCAGTTTGGGAAGGAGATGGTGGAGTACTGGATTGAGAAAGACAAGGCAAAACCAAATACAAACCCTAACATTTTCCCTGAATGCTTAAATTAATGATCCTTTCTTTCTGTACTAGCCTCCATGCTGAATGGTGCACAGATTATACAGATCTCCTGATTCCTGTGCTTTCTTGCAGTAGAATTCTTGCACATGTGAATATTTCTTCCTCATTTCCAAGCAAACTCTTTCCTTTGTCTTTTATAATAAGCTGATTTACTAAAATTCCTCTTGACTAATCTTCTATTTTACATGGTCTTACAAATATTCAGTGTCAAGTATTACTTTAAAATAACCCTATTTTCTGTTTTGAAGTACATGCTATAATTACTTATTTTATTTTGTAGGCTATTTGCTGGTATATTACTAACTTGTTTCCATATTTTACACAGCTTGCTGCTTGATAATAACTGTGCATAAAGGGCACAATGCAAAATTTAGGCTTAATTTAGATTCTGATTATTCTATCTTTTAAAAATACTTCAGTCACTGAATACACTGGCTTTGCTTTTTCAACGGTTTTAGTGGTCTTAAAGAATAGAATATATATAGAACATCCCAGTCCTCACTGATTTCTAGAGTAGCTTTGACTCCTCACACAGTCAGTTTATGTCAGGGGCAGACCTGTAATATAAATCATCAGAATTTAAATATCTAACAGCATTTTTGTAATTACTGGATTTTAGTCACATATCTTGAATGATATATTTGAAAAAAAAAATTGCCTCCTGTTTTGCTGTATCCTTATTCAGACATAACTGGCTTGAATGTAAACAATCAAGGATTCGAAGCACAAATACACAGTATTTGTCAGTGGATATACACCAAGGCTGAACTCTATATTCCTAAAATTAAAACTCAGATTTACTTCAGCCAGATCAGCATTCACCCCATGAATACAGCATCTAATGTTCACTAGAGAATCAAGAAGAAAATTCTTTATCAGAGCAATTATTTGACAGGGAAAAGTCTAAAATATTATCTCAAATTGAGAGAACGTAAGAGGTATTTTGAACAAATTGGTTTGTTGGGTAGCAAAAAATCACCATGACTTGGGAGTAACCACATATATTTTTAAAGAATTCACACATAAAATTGCTGGTATATTTTCAGTGGTCTTTAAATGACTGTTTAAATCTGCTATTGTACAAGGGAAAGGGAGATGGCCTTTAATAATGGCAATTCATTAAAATGTCTCCAGAGGTAATTTGGGAGCTAAGGACTAGAAATTCTGACTTCTTTATCAAACAAACCGTTACAAATTGAAATTATATATATGTTAGTAAACACAGGGAGCATCAGAAAACAGCTTTTTTGTAAATGGGTGCTTCACAAATCTTTTAGAGGATTTTGAGATGTCTGATGTGGTTGAACTCTTGGATTGATGTTCCTCACCAAAAGATTTAAAATCAAACTGCAAAAAATTGGGGGAAAAAACAGAAGATACTTTTAAGAATTCATTATTAATTAAAAGACAGGAAACTATACTGAAAGAAGACAAGATTTCTTAAACTGATCTTAAAAATGGGGTAGATATTGAGGTGAAAAAGCAATGGGATGACCCAACATTATTCCACATACTATATTTATTTCTGGCTAGAAATAGGTACAGAAAGAGTACAGAATTTCAAAATAATTTAGAATGAAAGGTTATCTATTGCCACTTAAAGCTGCACTATGTTGAAGTTAGATCAGGTGGGCCAAAGCCTTGTACAGCTGGATTTTGAATATCTCCAAGAATGACAGTTACAAAACTTCTTTGCAGTCTATTCCAGCATTTGATTACACTTGATGGAACAAAACAGAACAACTTTTCACAGTCTAATTGGAATTTCCCTTTTCATAGCTCTGATCTTTTCACTGTGTACCTCTGAGAAGTTTCAGGCTCTGTACAGTTGGTAATGTCCCACTGGTAGTTCAAGCCAGTGGCAAGGTCCTCCCAGGGCCTTCTTTCCTTAAGGCCAAATAAACTCACCTCTCCCAGCTGTACCTTCCATGTCATGTGTCCTTTAGCAGAGCATAAAATCGGGCAGAGCAGCAGCAAAAGTGCTGAACAGAAAGAAACAAACACTTCCCTCCACCTTTGCACTATGCAATAGCCTTCATTGCTGTGAGGGTACCATGGTGACTCATATTCAACCCATCCACCAGGATCCCCAGGCTATTCCCTACATTTCTTTTTATCCTGTCAATATCCAGCCAACTGACAACAGGGTATGACTCACTGATCCACTGAGTGACCAACTGATGAAACAGCAGATGGATTTCAAAGCACTGAATATGAAGAATGCAGGTTGAATAGTCAAAATAACTTCTTGGTTGCCACTCAGGAAAGATTTTGAAGACATTGCAGAAAATTCAAAGAATCACAAAACTGTTTATGTTCTCTTCTTGAGGTCAAACAAACAACCTCTTAGTCTTTCTAAGTGGCATAAAAGGTGCTCCAATTCCTTAGTCATCCAGAACTGGACCAAGCAGTCCAGATGTATCTCACCAGTGATGAGGAGACAGCAAAGAGCAGCTCTCCCAGCTTTCTGGGAATGGCCTCCCTAAGGCAGCCCAGGATCTTCTCAGTGCTATGGTTTAGTTGACAAGGTGGTGATTGGTCAAAGGTTGAACTCCACGATCTTGGAGCTCTTTTGCAACCTTAATGATTCTGTGATTCTGTGATTCTGTTATTGACCTTCTTTGCTGTGATAATGCATTTCTTGTCCATGATGAGCTTGCTGTCCACCAGTCACTAATGTCCTTCTCTGCTGAGCAGCTTTCCAGCAGGCCAGCCCCTAGTGTGTACTGGTGCCTCGGACTGCTGCTCCTCAGGGGCAGGATTTGGCATTTCCCTTTGTAAACCTTCATGAAATTCATCTCAGCTCCATTTCTTCAGCCTGTCTTCTGCACACCACTCAGTTTCATACCCTCTGCAAACTTGCTGAAGGTTCACTCTTCCACACCATCCAGGTCACCAATAAAAGTGTTCAGCAGTATTGGCCCCGCTACCAAGCCCAGGTGGACACCACAAGGGCTAATTAATTAGCAAGTAATTAAACCTTAATGATTCTATGGACTTGCTTCCAGATGGACTTTCTGATCACCATTCTCTGCACCACTGAACTAATCTGACCTGCACTTTGACAACTTGGCTATGTAGAGACCATTCCAAAAGACTTACTAAAGATAAACCTCAATTGTTCTCCCTTCATCCACTAAGCTAGTCAGGCAGTGACATGAACAGATCAGCAGTGGTCATAGAGGAGGTAGAAAAATAAAAGAAATTTACAGTAAAACAGAAGACATCACTGTGCACTATTCAAGAAATACCTCTACTTAATCAATACACCATATAACTCCCATCTGCCTTTTTTACAGAAAAAATAAAATAGCAGTAGAAAAGTAGAAAAAAGCAACAATAGTCAGAAGCATGGTAGTGCTTTAAAAGAGAAAAAGCCTGGCAGATAGGGCATGACACAGGCAGCATGACTGAGTGGACATATAATAGAAATCCAAAATCATAAACAGAGGGAAAAAGAGGAGGTTGGAATAAATCATTATGTGTCATAGAACTAAAATTACAAACACTCAGTGACATCATCAAACAACAGATTTTAAAAAAAAAAAAGTACTGCTTTTTTACAGCATATAATATGATGTGAGGCTGCAGATTCTCTTTCTGAATCTCTAGCAGCATAAATGACTTCTGAGAAGGACTAGGCTAGCTGACAGAGAATAGGTACATCAGCAGTTATTAAACACAGCAGTCCAGCTGCAACGTCTCACTTTTGTAAGCCCTAAAGCACTGATTGCTGAAAAAGCTGGAGTGAAAGCAATCCTATATGTTCTTATTGTCTTCCTTAAGTATCCACTACCCACCTGTGTAACAGACAAGGTGCTGTATTAGATATACTTTTGATACAACGGATTTTGACTATTCCTGTTAACTAGACCTATGAACTACAGAGAAAATAAAAGTTACAGTACTGAAACTCTGGGTTAATGACTATAACTATTTAGTAAGGCTGCTTTTAGGGCTATTCCACAGAATAAAATTCTCTGCCTTCACACAGTGTGCCTGAAAGTATAGTCTGAAACTAATATGGTGCATGCTGGCTGCTCTGACAGTAGTCCTTCAGAGGCTTGGTACAGATTATCAGTGGATAATAGAAACAGATGAGGGATGGGCATAGAAGAGGATCTTTCACAGCCATGGATCTGCACCAAATAGTGCAGGGCTCTAGAGCAGAAAAAAAAAACAGATTCTATGGAAATGTATGTCTGTAGCTAAAGCACTGTCTATTATCTCCTCACTCACCCCTTACTTTCAGCTACATTAGTGACCTAATGTTAGAATAAAACTTAGTTTTGTTTGGACTCATGCTGGGTTCAGATGCCAAAGGACCCCAGGCACGTTCTATATACTTTTTTTATCCATTCTGAAAATACTTCATATGTGGTGGCTACAAACTCTGGGGTAGAGAAACAAAGGGAAATGCAGTGTACATATGACAGAATGTTCTGCCACCCATTCCAGGGGAATGTAGTCCCATACAGTTTAAACTCGCAAAACACTGGAATAGTTCAGCTGAGACATCTCTATCAGAATACTTGTTTCAAGATGTTTATATTGAGGGAAATCTCTATACCTAATACCTAAAGAAAAAAGTCATAACTACAAGGACAAAACTGTAGTATAAATCCTAAGAATTCAATGTTTTATAGATTTCTCCTGATATAAAAAATAATGGTGGATTTTTTCCTTGCTCCCACAAAATTGATTTATAATATATAATAAGATCCACATTTCATAGTTTGGCAGCTGGCAGATAGTTCAACGAAAAGCTCTTCTTTGGGATTTTTTTCCAGGGCACTGTATTCTTGTTGACAAGTAGACTTCAACTGCAAGAATCTCACTGTTCCTGGTTTTGGAGGGGATTTGCAGTACCTCTTCCAACCAGGTTCCCTTCAGCAATTAGTCTGCTGTAGGGCTTCTTTACTTCATCTCCCAGGTGCAGTTCATGGTCCATTTACATAGCCACTTCCTCCCTTACTGTGCAAAGGTGACTTTCTCATTTTCCTTCTCTTTATCACTTTATCTTCTATTTATGGCTAGGAAATTCACTAGTTATCCGACTTTTCTAATAATTATTCTCTTATACTTGACCACATAAACTGGAGAGAGTGTGGGCTTGCCAGCATGATGATTCCCTAGCTTTACTCAATAGACTCCAAAAGTCATATATTAAGATGCCAAAATCTACTGTATGCATGTCAACAACTATAGCTAAAACGGATGTAGTAAACTGGTTAATGAAACTACACCGTTTAAAACTTGTCTTTGGAATGTCTGTGAGGAACCACCCACTAGAGGTATTAAGCACATACAAAATGAAAGAATTTTTAAATATTATTGTGCCTTTTCTCTCCATCTGTAAAAAAAGATGGTTCAGTTACTGAGTTGAGAGGAGTGTGACTCCTCTCAAGTAAGGCATACTACTCAGACAGTATAATAAAACTCTGTTGTATTCTGTTTTCTTATATTGTACCTTTTTCACAAAGAATTTACCATACCCCTTCAAAGCATGTTTTTAAACCATAGGTCTTTTTGGTTAATCATTACCTTTTCTTTCATAGTAAGCTGCAATTTTGGTGTTGAAAAACCAATTGTATTTTTTTCAGTGTTTCCTTCACATTTAAAACCTAACAAAAGAGACCACTTGTTTCATATTTCTGATATTTTCATACATAGTTCCCACTATTATCACTTAGAAACTCAAATGTGAGAAAGACACCAGTAGCTTAGGTATCGTTGTAATTTTATGAAGATTCCAACCACAAAAATTGTGATAACAGTTAGTGCTTATTGCTTATACTAGATACAAATGCCAACATGGATTAATTTTTCATGCATATTGCATTTTTAAGGTCCTTGCTATAGGTGTTGCCACAACGTCTTAGAAATTCCAGTAAGGCAGTAGTGAAACATTGTCTTAATATTCTGTGATGATAACAGGGAGAGAAGAGGTGGCAGCAGTTTTTTCACACTCAAGGACTCTGGGCTTCTTTTACCTAAATCGCCAGCAAAGTTTCCCACATCTTAAGAAATTACACTTTCCTTGTCAAACAAGTCAGAAGAATTTCATGCTAGTACAAGATCATTATTTTAGCATCTCTCATCCTGAAAAGGAATCTTTTTACTGCCTGCATGTAGGAATGCAGCCTGTAGATTGTTTACAAAAAAGCACAGAGCTGCTTGCTTTGTCATAGATACTGCTCTGTATTGTTAAAGCATAAAAAATGGGCTCAAAAAGCATCTGGGTTGATCAATCTGGTCACCCAACATGAAAAGAAACCTGTTCCATACAGTCCATTCATAAATACATCAAGTTTCATACTAGTACTGTTTATTTCTGTTATTCCCATGGCCAGTAATTCCTGAATTGGTGTCCCAGAACTGCACATTTAATAACCACAAACCTAATAATTTCCACCTTAGAGTTATTAAAAAACAGAAAAATACATCTTCTAAATTTCAAATCTCAACCTTTACTGCTAAGTTTACAATGCTCGCAGTGTGTGAGCACACACCATTCATTTACTGCCTTTTCTTACAATGCAAGAAAATTAAAAGGGAAAGAGGCTGTAAATGAAAAGGCTGTTATAGATGGATGTCTTCTCAGTGATATATGTGATAGAAATGATTAGCATTAACTGATCTTCATAAAGAATGTACAAGTATAATTCATTATAACGGCTTAGAAGTGCAATTAGTGAATGATAGTGTAAATGACACTGTTGTTCATAGACCTACCCATAAGAGTAATTATATTTTGAAAACTACTCAGTGAAAAATTGATTGCATGGGTCCTATGGGCCTAGATAATTGAGATAAAAATATGTAAACAAATACCCATTAATAAGTTTTACAGCAAATTTATATATTTACACATTTAGCTAATTTGGAAATACACATCAAGAATGAGAATTTTCTGTTGTTTCATTTTGAAGGCACATTTAAGTGAAAAAAATATTTTATGACTTTGCAAACAACACTATTTGATTATTCTTACATTGCACAGATTCATTTGCTTTTTCCCCTCAATATGTCCTAATATTTCAGAAACAGTAAAGTTCAGGAAAAGAACAAAAAAAACAAACTTGACTATTCTTAATCGTTCCGTTTCAAGCATTTTCTCATTGTGTAGCTTCAGTGTGCACATGCCAGGCAGAACAAAATTTTCCTAGTGGTGGTTGCAGTTATCCATTGGGCAACAGCAGCTATATTTGGGGTGTGATAATAACATAAACTATAGTTTTAACATAATAGTAAGTTTGACAGTATTTAATTTAGTATGTGTGTTTGAGAACTTACTGATAATACCTCATTGTCCTGATTTTATTTCATTAACAAGTACTAACTTCCTGTACCTTTTCAGATTTCCAAAAGCTTCTATTTGATGCTGGCATTTTGCTTGGAGACTGTGTTTTGTCTGAAGATCTTTGTGAATTAATGTGCAGATATTTGGTTATTATATAAATGAAGTTTAAATTGAGTTTGAAAGCACAACAAATATTGTATGATGTGCTTTTTCCCATTAAAATGTATATATCTATTTATTAGGCAGTGTTTTCAGCTACAATTTAACTTACTCAGTTGATGAATACAGGAAAAAAGGTTACATCATCTAAACATATAACTTCAAGCGTTAATTCCAAGGATGAACTTGACATGGAAGGATATGAGACTGATCAAGAGAAAACTTAATGTTGGATAGCAGTGGCAAAATATTTCAGTTTTATGCCCACAGGAGCCCCAGTGCAAATTGTTCCTGTGAATCTAAAACTTTCATCAATCAGATGTAAATTATAGCATGCATGACTGGCTGCCTTTTCCATTCTAGAGTTCCCTATAGAGAACAAGAGAGCCAACTGCTACAGAGCCTCAACTAAACTGCGGTCTTTTTGCTCCCTAGAGCTTATATACCAACACATCAGAAGAGACAGCATTCACTTGTATTCCACATCAGGAGATCTTAAAAAATCATAGACAGTGAGTCAAGCCAAAATCTTCTAGAAAAACTTATAATGCAAGGAACCAGGTAGGGGACTACTGGGGAGATCTACTGATACAGCGCTAAAAGATTTCCCCCTAACAATACTTTTCTAACTACATGTCAAAGCTTTCCTTGAATAGCTGGCTCAGAGAAATTGAACATAAGAGGCTGGATTCTCTTTTGGTTTCAGCTGGGAGAGAGCTCATTTTCTTCTTAGTAGCTGGTACAGGGATGTGTTTTAGATGAATTATGAGAATAATGCTGGTAACCCACTGGTGTTTTAGTTGTTGCAGTCTTTCAGGCTTTCCAATGAGGAGCTGCACAAAATGCTCCTCCTCAGTCAGTCAGGAACATGGCCAGGACAGCTGTCCCAAACTGGCAAAAGGATATTCCATAGCATAGAACATCCTGCTGAGTATGTAAACTGCATGAAGTGGTCCATGAGGGGCTAATCACTGCTTGGGGAAGGGCTGGGCATCGGTGAGCAGTTGTGCTGTTTCTAATGGGTTTTAGTTCTCCCTTCTGTTTATTACAATTGTTCTTGTTGCTACGTTTTTGTTTGTTTGGTTTTTTTTTACTTTGTTTTGATTATTCAAGTGTTCTGACCTCAACCCATGAGTTTAATTTTTTTCCTCTGATTCTCCACCCCATACATCAGAGTGGGGCAGTGAGCGATCAGCTGTGTGGTACTTAGCTGCCAGCAGGGGTTAAACCATGAGAAACAGTCAGAGAAGGATAAATTCTTTATAAAGAATAGCAGCATAGGACTTATTTCCAGTATTCACGTGACTGTCATAGACTTTTATAAGAAACAGATTTTAAGGACCAAATTAAAAATAAAGCTGTTGAACCACCTAATAGTGAATACCTGAGCTACCACGCAGGAAAACACTACTGTGACTGAATTTCAGCCACAGAGAAGAAAGCTGAATTTCTTGCTGTGCTTGCTATCTACATTTACCTAATTATAGGCAGAGTTAATGTATGAACAGACCCTATGATCTGTAAAAGCAAACCACAGATGTCAAGCTTTGTGAAGTAAAATCAGAAGATGACTAGAATATTTGAGAAAAGGTGCAGTTTAATGTAGTATTTCTCAAACTTCCTAGTAAATTGTGGCCTCCTTTTGTCTCACCAGTCGCCATGAAACTTTCTGACTCAGCAGCAGCTCAATTTCTGCAGAGTAAAGGCTGCTAACAACTAACTGAAAGTATTTACATTAACCAAGCTGTCATAGAGCACTAAATTGGCTGCTTAATTATAGGCGGTTAGCAGTTAGATAGCCAAGGTAAACAGCTGCACCTTGTAATTGTATCTCCTATTATCACCTCTCACTCCCAATATGAATGCTTCTGTGACCTCTTTAGGGTTGTGGGATATTTAGGATAGACCTAATTAGACCTATTTAGGATAGATATTGAATGTGGAGATGATAAAGTTACTGCTCCCATCCTGTCAGTCCACGTTTCATTTCTCCTCCTCTCCTTGTTGGCCTTACCTATTTATACAGTAAGCTTTTGAAGAAATTAATTCTTGTACATCATTCCTATGACATGAGATTAGCATCAATGTTTCTCAAAACACACTAATAGTACTAATAGGCTCTCAATAATGTTGTTTCATATAACTTTAGTTATTCTAGACAACAAACCAAAATGCTACAAAGTTTTAGAAAGGTGGAAAGCACTTTGATTACTTCCGTGCCTTTGCTCTTCTAAATGCTACTCATTCTTGTATTATAACTCATTGAAATATAATATCACCACCTGGTAACAAGACTGGGAGCTGAAATTTCAATTGTTGTTAGGGTCTCTAGGTCAAAGGTCTGGCATGAATTCTTCAGTTTTTGAAGAAGGCTTATGCTGAGCCACCAAGAAACATAATTGCAGAAACTGAAGACATGTTTAAAGTTTTCTGAGCAAAAAACAAAACCAGATGCCTAAAATTTTCACCTTTGTGATTATTTCTGAACACTGTGGACTTTATCTTTGCCTGGCAGGTGGCTAAGAGCCTGTGTGATACACAGTGGTTACTGAAGCCCAGTTGCTAGTGGGCCAACATCTAACTATTACACTTCTATTCCAAATAATGACAAAAATTGGAAGGACTCTGCAGGAAGTCAATTATCTGAAAAAGGAAGAATATGAAAGACAAAACACAATGCAATGAAAGATATTTGCAATGAAAAGCTGAAAGTTTTAGCTGTCACTTTTTTTACTGCCCCTCCCATGGGCAAGTTTACAAACCCTCCTCTACACATCCAGGTTATTTTCCTTAGAAAAATCCCTGCCATTTTCCTGTAGATTTGACCTTTCTACATGTTTCTATACTTTTTGATTCAAAATATTAATTGCTTCCTAAGTCTTCCTTAAAGTGAGCTGACAAGAGCTATCTTTCTGCTGGGATAAGCAGTCTTCCCAGAATTCAAATAAGCGGCATCTTCATTTATTGATTCCTCCTACATTTTCTTTAACTAGGGAATACCTCAGAGGCCTCCACATTTCTGAGTAATTTTCTGCACCTCTGGGATGTTTACTTCTCTATTCACCTTTGTTTCTCAAATTGAATTAAGTTTTGAATCAGTGACCCCATGGAAGAAAAAGAGATGAAGGTTTCTGTTGCCTTAATGTTTTCTAGTGAATCTAAATTTAAACAAGTTGATTTTTTAGGGAACATTTTAAAGAAATAAAATAATGACATGCCTATTCTTTATAGAAATCAACAATTCCAAATTATAGATTCCAAATACAGACTCGAACTCTGTGAAGCTTCTATTAATTGAAATTCCTTTGTTCCAAATCCTAAAACCTAAGGCCCTAATGTGAAGGTTTTAAAACAGAACTTCCCTGCAGAAAACAAAAACTTAACAATTCTGATAAATTCTCTGGGCTTCTAGAAAGGATCCTAACACTTGAAAAAGAATAAAACGTTTAAGTTTTAGTAAGTTTACTTCTTTCTGTTCTCGCTTTTAGCTGACATTTTAGAGGCTCACTTCTCTCAGTTCACTTTAACTCTGATAAAGTGCTACAAATCTCTTTTTCCCTTCCCACATACATACCTTCTTGCTCTTCTGCAAAATCCAGCCAGAAAGTCATTGCAAGTTGTTTGCTGACCAAGACACAAATCTTCAGCCTTTGCATTCTTTCAGCTGTCAGTCTAGACCCACACTGCCTCTTGAATAATATCAAAAGCAGCAGCTCAGGAGATTCAAGTTCATGTCCTCCTTTTGCTGTCTATAGAGAGCTCTACAGCCACTTTGCTCTAATATTCCAGGTAAAATAAAAATTAAATTAAATTAAATTAAACTGGATTTTGATTAATACCTAGGAAAAAAACACTTTCAAAATATAATAATAATATAACTAAACATTTGCAAACAAGTTGAATAACTTACATAGTCTTCATCAGATGTAGTATCAGCCTGTGATGTCAAAATAATTTTTAATGATCAAAAAGAAGATGTACAGAAGAAATACTCTTTTCCTTGATTTCTTCTAAAATGCTCTCACCGAATATTCTCTACAAAGGCTTATATAGAACACGTAGGAATAGCTTATTGGGTTCCAGAAATTAATTTTATCTAGCGTTTCAATCCTTAGGGAAAAAAAATATATATATTTAAATATATATGTTGGTATTTTTGCTGTTTTCCATTAAGTTACTTTTAAATGTTTTAAAGATCTTACTGAAATCTCTCTTGTACTTTCTGAGTTACATATAAAAACAGATCCATGGCTCTCTAGTTTCTAAACAGTTATATTTTCATCTCTGGGTATTGAAGAGAGCACAAGTCATTAATTCGTTCAGCAATTTAAACTAAGAGATATTGTCTTTATATTCGGCTCAACACCAGGAAAACTGGAAAAGTGTATGCCATGCTCATTTAGCTTATGAAATTTTCATCAAGTTTATGTATAGCACTAGTGGATACCTCCTTATTTAAGTAAATAATGCATCCTTTAAGAATGGAAATTACGAACCCAAACTTAGCAAAAATCCATGCAACTTTTGAGTTCTGAGGTTCAAATTCCTGTATCTTTTCCTCCAAGGTTAGTAATTCAACAGCTTTCTCTTAGCTGATCCGTTGTTGTATATGTATCATGTTGATCCTCTCCAGGAAAACCTTTGTGTCAGAATCACCCTTGAGGGAATCATACCAAGGTATTGCAAAAGCAACATTTTCCAAATATACCAGAGTTGGTTTTTTTCTTTTCCTGCAGATTCAAAAATAGCTGGTAAATGACTAGTCATTTTGCAAGGGTTGCTAGCATTTTCAGTTTTAAGTAGACTACATGAATTAGGCAAGAAATGCAAAGAATATATGGCAAATGACAATGTACCCAAACAAGAGAACTTTAGAAGAACTGCTTAATCATAGATGATCCTATAGCCTTGTTTCCTCCCCCCAGGACCAAGTGTATTTCCCCAGAAACCTAGCAGAAGGCCCAAAATCAAAGCACAGTACTGCATCAATACCTCTGACTTTAGAACCACAATACCTACACTTGCAGATTTCACTCAAAAATCTAGTTGCACTCACTAACCTTTCAGAAGTTATCCAAACTCCAGAGGTTTTATCAACAGTTAGAGGAAAATGGTTATTACTGAATAGCTCACTGTTATCATGCCTTTTTGATGATGCTCAAACGTTTCAGCAAACCATTTCTTTGTCAGCTCTTGGCAAAATAGCCAGCTGTAAGGCAGTTTCATAAAGATAACCTCTGAATGGATTGGAATGAAATCCCTTCATGAGATCTAGGAATCTAGGTTAGGAGCATCTAGGTTATACAGGAAATCACCCACAATATCTGCTCTATGATGCCTACAATCTAACGGTGTTTTCATTGGGGGAAGGGGTTTAATTCCTCTTTTTTTTTTCCTTGCACTTGGTTTAATGTGACTCTGATTTTAGGAATTTTGAAACTGTTTACTTTATATTTTGCTATTACAATACTTGTCACTTAAAATTTCAAAATTCTTGCAATTGCCACTTTTATTCACACTTTTTACCACAGACTATATCTTACAGACTATAAGTCTTTTACCACAGACTATATTACAGACTTTTTACCACAGACTATATATTCATTCTCCTAGAAGCTTCTGTTTATGATCCATTATCAAAATTAATATTACATTTTTGAAAGTCACTACATTACGATGAAGTTACATTTGCTCCTTGCTTAATGGCATATTGTTCAGGATAACTACAATACTAAAGATACAAGAAACCATAAAAATTTAAAAATATAGATGCATGTGGTTTTACATGAAAAAAATCAAATTAATTCTATGGCAATATTTTAAAATAAGAAAAGTTATTGAAGTTATGCTTATTCTTGTTGAGGAATAACACAAGAAATTACAGGGATATTCATAACTAGGCGAGTAACAATCTGAATAAAAAATTTTTGCACAGTTATCACAAGCACAAAGTTGTTACAAACAGTCCTCCCTCTTTCACCTTTCTTCCACTGTATCCCTGCCCTGAAAGAGACATCAACTCAAATGAAAATACATAAAGAGAATATAGACCTGGAGTCACTCAAGTACACTTTACTCAAGAGTTGGATGTGAGCCAGCTCCAGTCTGAAAGCAATCTAAGCACGTTCATACTGTGTTGCATGCAGATTTATAAGCCCTGCCTCTCGATGTTGATGTTCCCCATGATGTTCACTAGAGGCTTTGCTACTGTTATTTATTTTATTTGGAATGCACTCAGATGCAATGGTGATGAGCCGCGGTACAAAACCCTGTGAGAGAGAGTGACAGAGTGTGAGACAGAGATGAGAATGAGAATAAAGGCATTTTTATTACATTCGTCTCAGTTTGAAATTCCTAATCCTGAAATTCTCTGAACAATGGACTTAAACTACAGTCAGCAATTCAAGAGGAACAGATTCCTCACATGAGCCTCTTGGTGTGTGGTGCCAAAAGGTCAAAAACATTGAATATTATTTAAATGTGTAAGTTGAGACTCTGAAGAGAAACCACACATTCTGAAGTGGTGTGAGAAATGACCATGAGCCCTTTTAGCACTAGTTTCTGTCACAAAGCAAATCTTCTCTAACAGCAATCTCCTGATTATACTTCTCTATTCCACTACTTAAAAGTGTAAGGGAGGAAACTGCATTCTCTTACAGCCTGAATATTCTCTGTTCTGCTCTCAAGGGACCTTAACATATCTAGCTCTGGGCACCTAATTTTCTTCCCTTATTTTGGGATGTTGCAAAATTGAGAAATAAATTATAATATTATATATTTTATTGTAGTAAATGCTTTCTTAATCTATTTCTTTCACACACATATATAAGGAATATACTCCACACTTGTATTCTGTTTCTCCATGTGCATAAAATTGCCACAAATAAAATGAGAGTCACCATTTATTCTTTGTATCAGATAAGAAAAAAGTTTTAAACCATTTTATGGAGTGATAAAATAGAAACAAATTTTATAATTTATGGTTCACAGGATGCAACAATTGACATTATATAGAAATTTAATCAGTCTTGCAGAGCTCACAGACATATCACAGTAGGAGGTTCTTTTGACATTTCATGGAGAACTAGGCAAGATGAGGTACAATATGTGTGCATATTTCAGTATGTTATGTGTTTTCTTAAGCTTTTATCCTTTCAAGAGTCACTGTCATTTTGAAGGAATCATTCCTTTAAAAATTTCTAAATACATGAAAGACAAACTTCAACAGATTTGTTTTTAGCACAACAGAGTTAGAAATACTTGCAGAGGTAGCCAATTCCTTTCTGATATGGACTTCAGAGAACTGAGACACTTCTTTAACACCTTTTCTATACCTCTTGAAATCTGTCAGGTGTACAGCACCTGGCTGTAGTCACATAATCAGGCTATAACCCTCATGTCATGTAGAGTTATGACTGGGAACATTTTGCCGCAGAGTCTATCAAGGGTGCAGGATGAGAAAGTCAACTCAAAGCCTTACCCACCCACAGTTACCTAATTTCTACATTCCAAGCAACAAAGAACAGAGCCTGAAGAAGGGCCTATAAAATTTATTTTCATTCTAAGTTTTAATACTCTTATTAGCAGTATTCTGGTTTCTATAATGAAGAGAGAATGCCATAATTTTACTTCATCCAGCAGTATTCCATTATTGTTGACTGAAAAAACTTTGCCTCTGAAACAATTTTATATCAGAGCTCCATAATTACATTTATAACTATTTAGTAAACCTACTTATACACTATTATGATATAAGTGCTTGTAGGACCAAACATCTGAAGCCTCAGATACTTTATCATGAGCCAGTGATTATGACTGTTTTACAGAAATTCTCATTAGGAATGTAGGCAGCTACATAAACCTTTTGATAATGTTATCTGACACATTATTAAATGTTTTGCTGCTATTATCAAACTAATAACCTAATTTTTCTCATTCTCCACCATTTTTTCTCATACCCCAAAGTTGTGGGTTAACAATATACAAACCACAATATACAGCCCACAGTATTCGCTTTCTTTAATGGAATCAAATTCCATCTTCACAGAACTACCTCAGGAAACAAAGATAAATATTAAGCACTAGAAATAGCTCAAAATATATATCTGGCCAGATAACCAGCCTAATACAATAGTTTGCTATAATATTAGGTGACAATCTTTTTTGAGATTATGCAAGAATGACAGCCATAAATTACTTTGAGTAGAGCTGGGTGGAACTTCTTTTAGGAAGTTTTTTCCCAGTAAAAATATGCAGCATTTCTTTCTTTTTTTTACTTAAAGTTAAAACTGTATTTTCTTAAATTGCATGTAGAAAATTTATCAACCCAGTAAGGAGCCAAAATACAGTAAGCTAATGATTAAAGGCTGTGGCTGGGCTACCACTGACTAATGGCTGACTGGAGAGGTTTTCATTCCTATTTGCTCTGTTCTCAGAGACATCATGAGCCATGGATAGAGCCATGACTATTACAGTAACCCACAAACACAAAACCAAACCCAAAAACAGTTATGTGGTAAAATTCTGGGTTAAGTAATAGCAAAGACAGAGTTACTCAAGAGATTTCAAAAGTAAAAGCTATAGATGAACACTTACATTCATGGATTAGATAACTTTGTCCTTTTAAATCCTTCCAAGTACTGTAATCTTATTTGATAATAGACAATCGAGAAAATTCCATTCTAAAATAAAACACCAACATAATCACCAGGTTTTATTAACTTTTTTTTTTTTTGTTCAATATAATTAAAAATTTGGCACCAAACAACCTATTTAGAAAGCATAAAAACCAGTCATCATCCTAGAAGTACTAAAACCAATCAAGGCTAATTTTTTTCAAACTAACCTGTTCCAGGATAAGGTAACTAATTTCAAAAGTTTTGTATGGCCTATAAATGTCCACCTCTGGCTTCTATAAACAATTTTTTAATATATCATTGTTAGATTTGGGAAGTTGCAATTTGGGTTTACATGTCAGTATTCGTCAACAAAGCACAAAACTTCATCTGGAGAAATAGAGCATGAAATCACTTTCTCACCCTGCTTCTGTGCATCATACCTAACAACACTGAAACTTAAAAAAACACCACACCAATATTTAAGTGGTGTCAAAATAAGTTGTCAGATTATTTTCTCAACTCAATATCAAATCCAGAAGTACACACACTTCTGTTAACAGCTAGAAATCTGAACACTTCATTGCAACTGCTACATTACCTCTACCTTCTATTTTTCACAATTAAAAACAAAACCTAAAAGAACCTCTAAAATTAGCATGTTTAAATTCTACACATCTGTGAGAGCATAGGAACAAACACAGACAAATTTCAGCTGTCCCAGAATGAATAGCCACTTATTAGTGAGAAGCACTGTTGACCACTGAAGACTTAAATTTGAGTAAAAATACAGTCTGGCTTCTGAGAAAAGAGGGCTAAGCAAAAACTAACAGTCCTAAAAAATTCATTGGGAGGTTCATGCAGGCTTCCAGAAGAAGCACACAGTACTATTCTTCTTTCTACAACTTTAACATCAGGAGGCCTTTATCAAACCAGCTATCTTTCACTTCATTTAGATTCTCACTTGTGATGTGATGCAGCATAAGTGAACAAATGATGAAAATGTGCTGTATATAAGTAAGTATTTCGATTTAGGGAGAGAATTATTTGTAAGGTTTTTGGTTTAAGGCATCAGATATACAATTACAATAAAAAATTAAAAGTTATATTCTGAACCAACTTGCTTAAGCTGTTGAAGGACTATTTCAGGTTTTTTATTTACCAACATCCTGCAACCCATAGTTCTCCATTTGCTTATCTGGCAAGATGCAGGTGTACCAAGAGAAAGCCTATCTTAGTTTACTCCTTTATGTGAACATTACAATGTATAGAAAAATCACAGTTCAGTCCTTTATTGCTTCTCCTTCTTATTCAGGACTTCAAATCAACTCTATCTGGTTTAGGAAAAAAAACACTCAAACCCCAAAATTATCAAAAAACACACAAAAAAGCCCCGGCAACAACAAAACCTAACCACTGAAGAAACCTAACAATTCAAAGAAATCTAAGACACTTAAAAGAGATCTAGGGTCTACTCTACTATAGAAGCCACTTAAAGGCATTCACAATTCTGGAAGATTTTTCATGCAAGCAAAGAAAATGTCTCAAATGAAGGCTCTTATTCCCCTATTAAAAGGTGACTTAAAAGGTTGTACTTAAAAGTATAAATTTAAATTAAAGTTTCTTTATTTGTTGATGCTTATTCAGGCTTTCTTTGGCTAGCATAGTTGAAAAGAAAGATTTATCAGTCAAAGAGCCCTGTTCTTGTCTTCTGCTTTCTGTTCAAGTGTCATCTGTCTGGTCTTTTTCCCTTAATCCTTTGCTTCTTCTGTTTACTCCCTCTATCTGTTTTTTAATTATTGAAGGGAAAAAGCAGAAAGTAGGTTTTAATCTCTACTCCATATTTCCCTAAAGTAAGAGGGAAACTATTGTCAAAAAGGGATAGAGAATGGATATTGTGGTTAGGTGAAAATTCTTGTCATCTGCTCCAGAGACGGAGCCATAATTGTTATTGCTTCTTGCCTGGAAGAGAGGTATAAAATTGTGGCTCTTCCCTGATGCCTCTTGCATCCTTAAACAGACTGTTTTAGTCACCAAGGTTCTCAGGCTGGACTGATCCTGAACATTTAATTCATGTTTAAAGAGGGAAGCTCCCACAATTGTAAACACAGTTAACATTTTTGTGAGGATTTTCAAGTTTAGGTGTTCACACAGAGTTTCAAATCCCTAATGTAACTTGGAACTTGTAAATTTTGAGGGAGATGAAAAGATAAACATAGGAGGAGTTAATAATACAAAATTCAGGCTCTTTGCACTGGATCATTAAGCACAATTAGTTGCAGCACCCTTGTTACAAGGCAATAAGAGTAAGTACTTCAGATGCAGTAAAAAGCAGTACATCACTGATAACCAATCTATATTCAGCTTACTACCACCTGTAAATGCAGGCAATATGTTTCTTCTAAAGAGGCTTGGAAAGTGGTTCCCAGGATACCTTTAGGGAACATGTACTTTTTGAATTAATTAATCACTGGATGTCATCACTGCTCCACTCCACTGCATATGAAATAGCACTTCTCTGGCACTTGAAAATCTTAGTCAGAAGGAGGTTCAAGTAAAACAGTTTAAGATAAATATAACTTCAGTGCAAGAGAGATTAGCAGGAGTTAATTCCAAATGGAAATGGGGAAAATATCACTGCAGCTTTTATATTGCAGATGAGTTTCCTTCATTATTTGCATTATTTTCATGCATATCAGCTTAGAAGATTTTCCCTTTTTTTGTTCTTTTAGTAATATATCGAGTGAATGCTCTTTCAGAAAGGTGATCTTGGCACATATTGCAGGAATAAAAGCTCTTTAAATTCTCTACCAATGCACACTGGCCCTAAGATCCTGGCCAATACAGCGTTTTATAGTGAAGAAAGACAACATTTTTCCAAACAGGGGTCTTTTTTTGTCATATGTACAAATAGAGGCAGGATACCAAAGCACGAATTTTCACTAGTGACCCTAAGGCAGAATGTGAACCAAGGTCTCCAGAGGGGAAAGGCTAATGCACTAACCTACTGCACCACCAAGTCCGCTTCACTTTCCAATTATCACAGAACCTCTTCTGCTGCTGTGACATTCTTCTTGCCACACGGGTCAAAAAGTGAGTTACTGTCAAAAGTGATTAATCTATCAGCTGGCTCAGGAATTCCATAGAATAAAATGAGTGGTGCTTTTCCCAAGTATGGCTGCAATATTACAGTTTTACTTTCAGGCGTTTTATATCTGAAATCATGACTGTTTTCTCATTCATATAGTATCATGTCATATCAGATTTAGAGACATCTTGTATGAGTGAAAAACCTCTGTGGTATCTCTTTCATAATAAATTTCAGGTTTATAGGTCCTACAAACCAAAGACTTCTGCTGAAATCCCTTTATTGCTAATGCATAAGATGATGTATGAGAGGTCTGTTTATAAATATGTAGCAATATTGTAAATGTGATCCAAATATATTTTTGGGTTTTTTTCTAGCACACTTTTTAGTTATAAAAAAAATAAGCTACTTATGAACTCAGAAAAGCAACATATACTTAAAACTCAAAAGGCATGATAGTTTTTTTCCTCCCTAACCTTCCTATATCCTGCATATCATAAAAATAAGTTTCAAGTGACCCTCTTCAATGATTCACAAGACTAGCTTACTTGTACAAAATCCCCAACATACATGCCCTGATTAAAATCATCTTTTCACTCTTAACAGATTTACTCTAATGTTGAAAAGTCATTTTCCCAAATACTCTTTCAATTATATGAGATTTCCCTTCCTTAAAAGATTTAATAATTTAGTACTACAGATTAAACAACACTACATGGTTTAATGTGGTTTCAGCCTGTGAACCCTTTTTGCTTCCTTTTTAAGGTTATTTGCTTTATTTTGTCTGAAAGTGTCACTAAATATGCTAAATATTTATGAAGCTCTTGGCCTCAATGGTATGAATCAGTGAGTACAAAATTATGTGTTTAACAGATTAACCAAAGTTGCAATTTTATACCAACAGTTAGTTGCAGTTATTTTGGTGTCTAAAGACTTTCCTTTATCCTAAACTTACAGACACCTTCCGGCCCCACTTCAGGGAAAAAACAAAACCAAACAAACAAACGAAACACCAAACACAGCACAAAACTTACACAGTTTAACTTTAGTACTTTAATACAGTTGCTCATTCTGACTGTTCTGTAAATAAGGTCTGTAAGTCAGGATCCTGCACTAAAAATTTGCCTCCAACTTCAAAAAAATTCCACACAGGGCTCTGCCAGCAACATTGATCCTACTGCAGTGGTATCAGTGCTGTGTCATCACTGCTCTGCCAATCCTTTGCATTTGCTTCATGCAGACTTAGTGGGTATATAATACTTGTTATAAAAATATTCATTTGCTTTTTTTCTTAAATATTTATTCAAAACAAGTTCTGTAAATTTGCTGGGTATTGGTAAAACAGACAATAGTACATTTATATCTGTTCTTCAGACATCAACAAATGAACTGTTGCTAAAAGAAACCCAGCAGAATCACAGAACCATTGAATGGCCTGGGTTTGAAAGGACTCTAAAAATTATCCAATTGCAACCCCTATGCCATGGGCAGGAACACCTTCCACTCATACTATGTAATGTTGATACATCAATCTTTAAATTACAGTATTTTTAAGGAAACTTTATTTTTATATACTACATATTGTTTACAACCAAGACTTCACTGCAAAACTGATTCACAACAGAAAGAAAAGGAAAAATTTCTTAGACTAAAATAACACAGCAAAGACCTCAGGTGCAATTTCCTTAAAAATCCATCATATTTTGCTTTAAAATATCTAATGCTAATGTTTTGGTCTGAAAAATATGCTGTAATTAGCTAGAGCTACATAGTAAAATAACTTCTTAAAGAAGTTCCAAAAGCTACTTTTTTTTTAATCAGCTGAAATATGTAGATAATATGTTGTTTTGATTGCCTGTAATATTTAGCCTTCATCAGCTGCACAGAGATTTGCTGTGATTTAAAATCCCTAGAATTTCAGCTAACAACATGGAGTTTCTTTGGAAGAAGGAAAACATTTTAAAATAGCAATTACCACCGTAATTGCAAACAGCTGAAAGTTTTTGAATTTTTGATGGTCTGATTCTATGCTTGATTTGCAACATCATTCTTGATTGCGTTCCTCTGTAAATCTTCTGTTGATATTCAGGGTTTGTTGTGAGGTTTTTGTTTGTTTGTCTTGTTGGGTTTGTTGTTGTGTTTTGGGGTTTTTTTGTTTGGTTTGATTTTTGTATTACCAACATTGGTAGAAACTCTCATCCAAAAACTGAGGAAAGAGTAAGTGAAGAGAATAAGGAAGGATGAAGCTAAAGAACTAAAGGTCTTTCACATGAATATTCCATCCTTTTTGTAAATGCTTGTAAAATATATTCCAAAGGGTTCTTGTAAGCAGATTTTTAAATAATTTAAGAATTTTTTTTAGTAGGAATGAAAATATCAATAATTTCCCTAATAGATTCCTTTTAACTGCCATTCTGTATTTAATTTCACTTCAGAAGTGAAACAAAACAAACCTAGATCACCAGCTTCAGCTTCCTTCCCTAATCCAAAGGAAGGCAGCTGTTCCTCAGGCTGAATAGCCACAGTCTTAAATGCATACTGCATATCCATAACTCTCCCTTGCTCAAGTTTTTGGAAAATCCAATTGCTTGGTACCATCAATTGAATTGATAGGAACCATAGTAGTTACCATTAGCAGAAGGAGATCTGTGAAAGGTTTCACAGTATTTTGAAAGGACTTTGGTGTCACTGATGCTATTTAGTTTGGAAAGCCCTCTCATATTTGACAGTACTTTATGCATTCATACTTTTACTTCTCAGAGAGGATGCCAATTTAGCAAGAACAACAGCTGACTATTCCCAGTGTTCATAATGCAGATTACAAAATAATATCAATATACATATAGAGTACACACTATATTTGACAATATTTCAATATTTAATAATCATGAAGAGACCAAGGGAAATCATAGAATGACTAAGGGCATGTCAGAGACAAAGATAAAATGTTTTGGGATGCACAGTCTGATGAGTCATCTTTACAACTGGTTAAATTCTAAAAGAATTCCTTTCCCTCTCCTTCTGAGACTATTATTTAAGCACATTCACACTTTTATATATTTGCCCTTCAGACATCGTGCGATTGTCTGATGGAAAAAGACAAAAATGGCATCTTTCAGAAAATGAAGTTTCAGTGTCAATATCTTAAATATTTTCCTTTTTTTTTTTTTTTTTGTAAAGTTTCATGTAAGTGCAATTCAGAAGTTGAAGAACTTTTTTAATTGCCTCATCTTCAGATCTGTAGCCTGCGTGTGACAGATTGAAAATTAGTTCTTTGTTTACCCTTACCTGCAAGGACAGAAACTTATAGTTTTTTAAGTCTGCATTGGTAAATTTGAACACAGTTTTGCTCTTCATAACATTTTGTAACTGCTCTTATTATTTGTCCAAAACCCATTAATAAAAAACAAAAAGAGAATATCCCACCTGTTTTGAAAGTAAGGCCACTGTAAGACAGGTATGGTAATTATTATCTTCAGGATTATGAAATTTACTAAGCATATGGAAATTTACATTGACTTAATTACAAGTAGACTTAATTTGTAAGTTTAGCTATGCATTTACTAATATTTGCTCTTCTTAAAAAAAAATCAACATATTAAGGGTTAGAATTAGATCCCAATAGAAATACATTCCTTGACAGGAGAAAACATTAAAAAATCCTAGTAATGGGTGCTACTCACTATTATGAATATTTCTAAAAATTCAAAGGAGCAGCCTAAAAGGCTTAAAGGGTTTACCAGCTGCTAATGGATGTTTATAGAAGGACTTTCATGAATCACACATTTTCTAAACTGTTGCTCTTAAATGTCTGAAAATAGGTATTTTAAAATTGGACTGCTGTAAAATGCCCAGAACACAGGCCCTTAACAGAGTTTATGGCCCTTCATACATTTATTTTGTAAGAAATAATACATAATTCACCAAAAGTTTGAAAAAAAAACTCCTTTAGATATGCCTAAATTCATCGGGATTATATAAAAGAGGCAACCCCTCCTATATAAAGAGATCATGCATTTGTACCAACTTCACCAGTTGCAAAATAATGGAACAGAAAACAGTTGAGGATCACTAAATTCTAAATGTTCTCATGATCAGATCAGTACTTGCCTTTTTTGGTGAAATAATAATGAAGTTTTTTTTTTCCAAGGAACATTTCCAGAGAATCCCAAATAAGATTTTCTTATGCTTTACTCATTCATAAAAGGTTTCTAAAGTATGCTGGAATCGTACAACATTTACTTCTTTTAGTCTCCTATATCTAGCTAGTTTTCAATATTTTCCTCTTTTGTTTTCATAATTCTGTATAGGTTTCTTTTAGTTTAAATGAATATACAGTATCATGTAAAATGGGATCCAGATGGTAATGAATTTTTCATACTAGATAATAAAAAATAATATAATAACACCAGTAGCACGACAGAGCCCTCAGTCTAAACTGTTAATTCCTCTTTTCCTTGAACAAGGTGCTCATATCAACTTTAACGTTTAATGTGAGAGATGCATTTTGTTAGTTAATGCCCTCTGTGGACAACTATATACAATTAATTCACCACCCAATTACAAAACTGGGAAATTTTCCAGCTCCTTCACCTGCAGTGCCACACTAGTGCCACAGTCCTCTTGGCTCTTTTCACAAAGATCTTGGTAACACCTTGCATGTGCACTAAGGTAACTGAAATCCTTTACTTTAATAACATCCAATGTGCCTGACAAATCAAATTATGGTCTCAGTGACGAGTCATAAGGACAGCTTGAACGCACTGTGAATCAGGAGTAATAATTGATCTCTGATTTCTCCCATGCTATGAACCTGGTGCTTCAAATGAGCATATCCCAATTATCCTTCAAAAAGATTAGGCACCGCCACTTCCAACCCTGGCATCTGCAATGTGGTCATGGAAGACCAGTTCATATCCACTCCCTCAGAATCTCTCACCAATGCACCTTAGTAATTTGATTAAATCATGTGCTTTGTTAGACAAATGTGTAGGTGAATTTGTATTTAGGTTAGTAACAGTTTGGATGCAGTCATATACTTTCCTTCAAATAGTCCACGTAAGAAATATTGACATTTTCTTTTGACCTTACCAACAAATTTCCTTCTATTTTCATGATGAAAATTGCCATTCAATTTTAAAACTTCTTCTATGAGATGTCACAAACATTCATGTATTTTTTATACATCATATCAAAAGAAGGAAATACCATGCGTAAGTTTCTGAAAAAATATTAGTCCCTATATATGTTTCATGTTTTCTTCCAGAAGTTGCTTTTTTCCTTGAAATTCTTAAGCAGTTCATAATGTGATTTGTAATTTTCTTCTATAAATTGCATGTCTTCTAAGACGTGAATGTGAAAGACATAGAAATTAGTATTTTTTATTACTGAGCTGTTCCTTTCCATCATAGAAGGAGAAAGAGACATTTTTGGCCAAAAGTCAACATTACAAACTGTTTAAATGTGAACCTTATAGGAAGGAAAAAGCTTGCTGGCAGGTTTCTTAAAAAAAATTTTCCTAGGTAAATTATTTCCTTGCTGCTCTTTCACATAGAATAGTGTAGGTTCCAAACAGCCTCTCTGAATATTCACTCCTGTCCTCCTCAGATAAAATTGAGTCTAAAATCAATTTTTTTTTAATAGATAAAAATAAGATCAACCTTAAAAATGCCATGAAATAAAGAGGATTTGATAGTGTAACTGCAATGCAGTGTGGTTTTCTTTAGGCAGGATTAAAAATCAGAAAATTAATTTTCCTAGAGAAATAACAAAATGTTCACTCTCCTCTTTATATCCTCTAATGGGCACAGCAGAGCACTCACAAGTAAAGTAGTCAAGATTGCTCATATGATAAATAAAAAAGTAATTTAAAGTGATAATTTATATCAACACACATCTTTAGATAAAATAAGAAGGAAAGAGTAAGATTTAAAAATTAAGTGAGGCATCTGAAGTGGGACTTGGATCAAACAGTGGTATGTAATGTGAAGACATAAAAATATATACATAGATACATAAGCTTTTATCACTAATACTCCTAAATTGCCTAGGTTCCTTTTTCCATGCACATCTAAAGCTACACCAGACCAAGGTGAGCACTTTGTTACCTAAACCTGACTTAAATTCCCACACTAAAAGCTCTCCTCTTCACTGGAGCCCACAAGTTCCCTTAGCAGACGTTTCACAAGGAGCCCTGGCGCCTGACCTGCCTTGGTAGATTCCCACCAAAGTTCTCCATGTCTCAAACCTGCAGTATGCCATGTGGAGACTCACACAGTCTGAGTGCTTTCACAGCTCCAACTCCCCGAATAAACTCTTACACACACAAGTTCCAAACGACCCTAAGAGCTTTCAACACAGCAACCATGGGAGATTCTCTTTTAAGCAGCAAAATGTGAGTTATAGTGTTGGCATTTCAGTCATCAATATCATCCATTAATTACAGATTAGTTTATTTTTGTGCTATTATCAACATATCCTATATTCATAGACAATAAAAATAGCATTTAGGCTTAATGGGAACAGCATATTTACAGGATATGAATTAACTATTGAGGAAAAAAATACTATTGCTGACAGAATTCCCCAACACTTACCATCACAAAAGGCACTATCAACATATGCAAAGAAGCTCAAAGAATTCCACATTGCTAATATGGGACAAGTTTATCCCGCAAATACACAGTGTCCCCTGCTGTGATGAAAGGAGACATGTCCCACCAATTAAAGTTGTGCTGAACAAAGCAAGAGGTTTTAAGAAAAGACCCAATTTTTATAAAAAGAACAATCCTAACAGCTCAAATGGCTACCAAGGAAAGCAATACAACCTTGATATTTAAATGCACCGTCAATTTGATAATGAAAAAGAAAATGCATAAGAAGGAATCAGTGTCATATACTGAAAATTATATTATTTGCTGATGAAATAACCATCATTAATCAAACAACTGAGATTTTCATAACCATATTGAGCCGTTTCACAATACATAAATCTGCAACTTGTACAAGTGTGTACTCCTGACACACAAACAGAAACTCCTTCAGCTGCTTACTGAGTGAAAGTCTCATGTAAACACTACTTAAGGAGATGAGTTGAAAGAGCAGCTGATACTTTACAACAAGCAAACATCACAAGGAAATGGGGTAGATGGACAAAAATAATTTTAAATTTCAAAATACTATCCTATTAAAATAATCAGGAAAAAGACCTATAAACTATGAAAAATTCATATACATATAGTCAGTAATTTGAAAACACTCCAAATGTGTTTATATTGATTTGCAATTTTTAGTACAAATCAGATAATGATTATGACCAGAAGGTTTTTTTTAAAGCTACACTTCAAAAAAAATTCACTTTTCAAACTTTCAGTTAACTAATTGCAAAAATGTCAATAATTCATTTTCAAACTAAATTAGGGGCCTTCTACTGTTGACTCATACTAATACCACTTCTAATTTCAAAACATGAATTATTTCTACTGAAAAATAATTTTGATGGAGAATTCCAAATCAAGTTCTACCACTGGCTCTTCTGAGGCTGAGAACAAATATTAATTGTAAAGCTCAATGTGTTTATACAGTCTTTCTGTAAGAATTATTTCTTTTCAGAGAAAAAGAGGAAAAAATACTAAGCCATAAAAATCTACCAACAATATTTTTCAACTGAAAAAATGCTTGTTCCATTGCATTGGTTTTTTTTAACTTCAATTTAGAAAAAAAAATTCAAGAAATCAGTATATTTACCACCTATGCAGAAATTCTAGTCTGCTAATTTGTGCAAACCAAGCCAATTGAAATAATCCAGCTCAAATTTTTCAACTTATTTATGTCTGACTTTTTCTTTTTTACCTTGTTCTTTCCTATTCTCTGCAGCATTGCAGATCTTTAGAAGAAAACAGTCTTCAGAAAAAGGTGGAGAATGTACTCATTAATAAATACATTCATTATTACATATTGTGATATCTAGCAAGCATAAGAAACAAAATAGTAAGAAATGTTACCCCAAACTAGCCTTGAGAACATATTAATCTAATTGAGTAATTGAAGATAAGTCTCCACACAGCTGTTCCAGAAGATCAAGTAGTTAGAAGAGCATGACACATCCAAAAACACAGCAGCACTCTTTTTTATCTTGCTGTCCTGGAGTTTGTGTTACAATTATACATTTCCAGGATTGCACAGCTTTGCCATAGATGATTCTTGGTTTTGCCTCAGCAAAACTTTGGTACCCACCTTCTCCCCCAGTCCCCTACAAGGGTCTGCTTCTGGGTCCCTGGTGACACCAGTGGTGGCCTCATTGCCTTGGTGTCTGACTGTTCAGGCAGCACTTGCTGCTCTAGCAGCTGCTCCTGCCTCCTCAGGGAAACCTTGGGAAGAGTATATTGATTCAGCTAATTCATTTTAGGATAGCAAACGATTTTAATGGAGGAAAGATTTGTCATGATATGCATGCTCAGTCTGATTGGGGAATGGATTAAGGCCCCAGTATCAAAAAGAGACTGCTTTCCAGAAAACCTTTTTTTAAATGGCATGACCCAAATTCTCTGTTCAGAAATTGTGGATGACAAGGCTCTCCCTTTGCATGAGCAATGATTTCATTGCACTATCACTAAAAGCTCTGTTTTCATATGATCAAGAAAAGGAGACATTTCCAGCTTTAGAATACAACATATACTAATTGCAGGAAGACTAAACCAATAGCTTTGTTTTCATAAGATAACTGATGTGGTTGAGGAAATATCCATCTGGATTTCAGCAAGGTATTTCATGAAACAACACACATGAAAATGTTAGTTAAAGTTGAAAACACTTAGGCAAGCAGTGAAATTGAAAGGTGGATAAGGATTGGCTAAAGAAATGGGGACAAGTTGCTCTGAAATGTAAAACATCAGGCTGAAGGACAGTTACCAATCCAGATGCAAATTTTGGCACAGAAGTTATTTATACATTGGAAACAAAAAAGATAGATTAGAAAAGTAAATGGGTTTCTAAAAGAAAGTCCAAGAGAAGATTTCTATCAGAAAAAGCAAAAACTTCTAAGATGGACTTTGCTAACGTTATGATGCTGATATGAGAAAACTGGAGACCAAGAAGTCCCTGTTGGTCTTGGGTTTCAAAGTTTGTCACTCCTATTCTTGTACCAAAGTCTATTATTTTAACCACCAGTTTATCATCACATTCTGAATGTAGTCCATGCTTTCTCAAGACTTGTTTACCCCTAAATTACCTGATTTGAATTTTTCAAACTAATAGTCCTAAAACTACTCATGATCCATTGTAATAAGGTCCCTCACTCTCAAAAGTCCATTTAAGCCATTTTCAGTGAAAAAGTAATCCGGGCATTGCTTCACTACCTCTAGGTTTACTGTTGTGCCTTTTCTCCTCTCATTCTTATTAGCTGCCTTTCTCAATTTTTCATCATTTCCTTCTGCTTTGCTGTTCTTTTTTTTTACTTTGCTGTTTTTTTCTTAATACTCATTCATATTTGTTAACATCCTTAGTAAATATGAGCAATGCCAAGCGCAATGAGTTTTTAACATACATTACTTGTCAGATTCACAGTCTTTGCTTTTTAAAATATTAACACTGCAGATTTGGGAGAAACTAAATAAATTAGAAATATATATAAGCCTTTCTCCTATGTCCTCACCAACCTGGGAAAAAAAAGGCAATAAAAATATAGTGGAGCAAAAAATTACGGGGTAAATATTCTGGTATTGTCTCCATTTGCATATTCTGGGTTTATCTGAAGTTCATCCTGCCTATTCCTGGACTTACTGTATTTGAGTAAGACATGTATAATCAACCCTTAAACCAGATTTCTTTCCTGCTCTGTGGGCGGGTGTTCAGCAGGAGCTGTTCAGCATGTGAACTAAAAATTAAAAAATATCCTTACCTTTTAGGTGAATCTGTGATAAGGCTTCGCTCTGCTGGAAATTGCTCTCACAGACATCATGCACAAGCCTTACAGGCTAAGAGACCAGTACCTAATAAAAAATTCAAAGTCACTGCACGTAATAGGTAATGAAGTGCTGGTTCTAGGCAGCAGCACAGGAACTTCAGGTGTTTGCTTAATATTCACTAAGCATATTCCGAAATAGTCCATGCACATTTTCAAAAATTTCTTTCACATAATGCCTCACTTTTTTCGATCCTATAAAAGACATTTGTTCAATAATATCCACTAAGTAGCTGGGCCTGGGGAAAAGGTATCATTTGCACAGAAGTATTAGAAAGACATTTAGTAGAAAATGACGTATCTTTGAATGCAGCATTCCAGAATACTATAAGGCAAAGTGAATTAATGTTTGCATTACTTATATTTCGTTTGCAAAAGAGAATTTGAATTATTAATTTAGGCATATTTAAAGCCTAACTAGTGCAGACAAGCACATGAAGAGGTTAACATGCAATGATCATATACGTACATTAAAAAATGGAATGTAGTTAGTGAGCTTCTGAAATAGCAAAATAACACACAGATGAAATAAAAGATATCTTTTATTAAAAACTTTTTTTTTTACATTTCTATTCACTTAGTTTTGACAATTTTTTGCCACCCAGCTGTTATATACTGGAAACTTCTAATGGACTGCTAAGTACATAAAAACTAAAATACAGGTGAAGAAAGAAACTATATCTCAGGAAAACTATAGTATGAAAGAAATGGGGCCGTACTGAGGTTCCCATCTCTCAAGAACAATGAAATCTGAATGTATGGCTCAAAATTTTAAAGGTCTTTAAAATGGTCATTCACTTCAATAAAAACATACATTGAATTGGTTTACAGAAAGGTGGTTTTATATAAAATAGCTCCCTGAAAAAATTATTTCAAAATATTGAAAAATAATATCTAAATGAGTAGGTCAAATGAGTCCTGCTTTGCTGTTCAGAGCAGTCTCTTCCTTGGTAAGAAGCCCTCTAGCACCAGAATTCTACTTTGCAGTCTGTGAGGAGTGTGGCTGGACATAGCCTTAAAATATCTTTAGGACAATGTATAGTGCACACCTCATTTCTTCATAATCCATACTGAAATATATGTAGACTTTGGTGTAACTCTGTTCACCTCACACAAAATTTGGACATCCAGGAACTATTTGTTTCCTCCTAAAACACAATGAACCTTCTCATTGCTGTCTTATGTTCTTGTATAAGCAGGAAATTTTAAGGAAATACACAAATATGTGTGTCCTTGTGGATGTGACTGAGTAAACCTCAAAGGAGAGAAAACCTCATAGCAAAGGAAGAAAAAATTAGAATTGATTTGGCTTAACAATATTCAGGCAACAGAAGGACTGATCTTAAACTCTTGGATTATTTTCCAATGTCCAGTGTTATTCCTCACTTTTTCTCAAGGGAGAGTGAAAGAATTGCCTATTTTTCTTGAGAGGTAGAACCTTGAAAAACAGCTAATGATCATTCTGATGCAAGATGATAATACTTCAAACTCTGAAATCTTAATATGTAAGTTAGGCAATAATTTTAGGGCTGTAGATCTTGAAAAATGGTTATGTTCCCCCATGTTACTGGGCATCTTTCAGTGTTAAGATAAACCTGATGTTCACACAGGTAAGACTCATACAGAAGAAATGCTGTAAGAGAGAAAAACAGGAGAAAATGCAACATATCCATCAACAATCAAACATGGGCCAGGCACAAGAAATATACCCAAGCCAGTTCAAATACAGGTAGAGCACTATTGTAAGTCTATTTTTGCATGCCCGTTTAAATTCTGTAAGCCTCCATAAATGCAGTTATCATTACCATTGTTGCCTTATCATTCTCAGTGATTGCTCTCTTTCAGTCAAGTACAAAGGCAGGCTGAATATAAATGTTTTGTCATAAAACTGCTATTCAAACAATAAAAAGGGTTATAATAGTACTAAAAAAATCACCCCCAGGGCTGCAGCACAGACTGGTAGTATGCATATTCAGGCAGCACAAAGCAGTTCTAGTCACATACTTCTACCCATAGGAACCCTTCCACTGGATCTGTACTTAATATCAGTGTGCTCCCAGAAATGATCCAGATATTACCAGGAACGTTTTGGAATGTCATTCAATTAGAGGAGCACAGTTTATTAATACTGTGAATTTGTGTTGAATTCAGCAAATAACAAAAAATGTAGTTAAAGTCTTTAATTTTAAGAAGAAAAATGCTTCAATTATGTTTTCTGCCTTTATCCAAAACTGTTTTTGTTGGTCCCAGATCTAGCCATGTAGTGCCACCCAGGGGCCAACTGCAACATGCTTCAACACTGCCATCTTGTCAAACAGCCTCAAAAAAGCATTATGCAATACACCCCAAACCATCTTCTGCACAGGCATGAGTATTCTTTTTAAAATGTCTTAGATGTTATAATATCTTTTTTTTTTCCCCTTTCTTTTTGTAGCATAGAGACAAGAGAGGTCAGGTCAGGCAAGGAAGGGTGGAAGAATATGTAACAAGCCAGGGACCACCAAAACAGACTAATTACTCCCATAGAGTGACCGGATGGATATCTGATCAAGAAGGAAAAACAAAAAGGAAAAAAAAAGAAAAAAGAAAAAAGAAAAAAAACCCCACAGGTAGAATTTAAAGCAAAAGGTTTATCAGCACCAAAAGCCCACTGCCCTGGGTAAATGTGCTTCCTTGCAACAATAAAGACAAATAAAGTACTAAAAAAGGATAAAGGAGGAGATTACAGACCTAGCTGTGGTTTGATAAATGGCACTCTACTCCACTCTGCTTATTGTGTACTTCATACCTCGCTCTTGAATATGGAAGAGAATTTTATTAAAGATTTAGCCACGGTGGTGGTGGTGACTGGCTCACAGTAATTTTCCTACAAAGTAGTTTAATCTATCACAGGGCAGACAGTGCACCTTCTTACCATGTATCATATCTGTCTATTGAGTAAGTGCTATCCAAATCCAATTTCTTTTCATTTTTGGAACCTGTGATGCATATTCAAGATACATTTTCTTTTTGTCTGTGGCCTAAATTAGGTGCTTTATAAAGAAAAAATAAAAAAGAGGAAAAAAAAGTGAAGTAATAAAAAAAGACTGGACATTTTCTTTTTTTTTTTCCCTGAGATTCACTACAGTGCTAATGATGCAAAACAATGGGCATGTATGGTTGGCTGTCACTGCACTCATGACACTGTCAGTGCACAGCCCCACCTCCAAATCCTGGCCCCAGCTCTTACAGGTGAAACTTATAAAATCACTGCAATAAAGTCCTAACTTGCCATGATATTTCAAAGTTCATTTTCTATATTTAATTAAAATAATGATCAAAATCGTTGTGCTTTTTTTCATTGATCTGAGGCTGAAAAAGTTGATGGTTTAGGCAACCAAAAATGGAGTCTAAGCATTTAGAAATTAAGGATTTTTTTTTTTTCCCTTCAACCAAAACTAAGATAAAGCTTCTAATAGTTTCTTCATTTTAATTGTAAATTACTCTGTAGGATTCACCAAGAATCTAAGAAATTAAGTACTTCTGATAATTTCTCAGTTCTGACAAGTATTTTTTCCCAGTCTGTGGCTTTTGGTTTGGGGACTGGGGGATTTTTCTATTTCCATACTTCTGTGTGTCTGCTAAGCATGTTTGTCAAACTGAGGGAAATTCAAGAGATCTAAGCCAAAACTGTTACATCTAAACACATTTCTTTTGGAAACTACTGTTAGTATAGAATATAGTAGTTCTCCAGATCTGAGCATGAAGCACATCCAAGCATAAAATATACAGGTAGTTCAACACTTCAGGGGCAACTAAAAGTGACAGAGATGGTCCTTTGTGATTTGTATCCTCTGTGTATTACAGTCTGATTAATTCCTTTTGTTAAACCACTACATAAGATCAGTGTAGGTATTTCAAGGTGATAATCAGAACATTAAATCTAATAATACATTTGAATTTATGCCTGCTACAATGTGGGTGACTACCAGATGTTAAATTTACTGTGCTAAGAGAAAATAAACTAATATATATGACTAGATTTTACCTAGAGTAGCTTCCAAAGGACAGTCTCAGAAATGTCAGTCTTAGCCCAGAACCAGCTTCAAATCTATTCCAGCTTTGGTCTCATGGAAGAATCTTTACAAGTTGTATCAACAAGAATCTTTCTTTCAACTTGATCTTCAACATCTCTGACATATGCAACAGGCTGAAACAGATATCTCTAACATGTTTTTTTGCATGATACTCATGATACCATATTTTTCCCTTGGACTTTCTGTTTCTAATCTCTGTCTTCTTATCACCATCTTTTTCTTTCATAATTTGAGCGGCGCTATCCCAGTGCCTATAAACACAGTCCCATTGAGGTCTGAGACTTCAACAACAGCAGAGTACAAATCAATGTGCTCAATAGTACTGATTTTTATTAGTCTCTACAAAAAGTGTGCATGACTAAAAACTTCAGTCCATCTTTTACCCTAGACACAGCTGCTGAAAAAGCAAGTTAGGTTAGTGTACTCTGAGTTTGTGGAGATCTTAGTACTTCCCTGCAATTCTTTCCAAAGCCTCTCCTAATCAGGTCCCTACCTCTACAGGGACCAGACCTGAAGTCAGAGATTAATTTAAAGGATTGCCAAAATTTTAATTTTATAATGGGATTTCTTCCCAGATCCCATTAAAGACTAAAGATTATATTTTTGTTTATTGAACAATACACAGCATACACTTTGAATGAAAAAGCACAACCTCTCTTCACTACTATTTCAGTTTTTCCTGTAGTGTTAATATTACAGAATCTCATTACTGCTTTTGCTCAGACATAAATCACTCTATGTCCTGCTTCTTCCAAGCTGACAATTAGCCATCTTTTACTGCATTTTCCACTACTGATTCTGTGAAGGGTGTTCTCTGAGGTAGCACTCAGGTAGTGATGTCCTGTGAGATCCTGAAAAGATTGAAATTTAAAAACTTTAAATCGATGCAGTCCATTAATGCAATTTTTTCTCAAAAGGCAGACTCTTCCTTTTTATCTTTATGAGTGCTACAATTGTGGTGCTTCCTTTGGTCTGCAAATACTGTTCTGCCTAACATATTTTATACAGCACTGCAGACCCTCTACTGTAACCACAGCACCAAGGTACTGCCTACACTCTCCAAGCATCTTCCTGGTCTCATTCAGGAAAAATGTAAAGATTTAAAATTTAAAGATTTAAAATTTGGGAGTTATTTAAAGGCAAACTTAAATACTGCATGTGTGGGGACCTAATTGAGTGCTTTCTCTGGGACCCTAATAGCTCTGGGACCTTGGACAGAAGACTTTGGAAAGTTGCTGACTAATCCAAACACTTTTAGACTTTCATCTTTGCTTAGAAAATGCTTAGAAAAAGCATGTGGTTTATATTTATGTGGAATTGAATACTCTTTGAATTTCTCTAGTACAACTAGTTTTCTTACCTGATTTAAGTGAGAACAACTGAAAGCATCGTGACTGTCATCCTATCAAAAGAAGTAACACCACCACTTAACATCTTTATTATTTAAGATATCTATTTTTTGCAGTTGCTTACTGAAAGTGCTGTTTAAGCCTATTCTGGTGCTTACATATCTTCAGAGAATTTGTAATGAGTGGAGTTTTAACAAATCTCCTTTTCCATCAAGGAAATTTTCTCTATGTGGTATTTTCTGTCATTTTACTTGTGGAATGACATTTCCTTGAGGATCTATGAGTTCAACACAGGCCTGTGTTTTTGTTATCCTATATTCAGTCATTCTCAGCTACACACTACTAGGTACTACACACTAAAGAAAGTACAGTGTGTAGTAGGGTCTTCACCAGTTTCATACAGATAAAACCAAAAGATGTGGACAATAGCACAGCAAGACAACCAAAAAAAGATATTACCCAATCACTGTCAGTAAGGACGCTGTCCGGATTGGCAATTATACAAGAAAATGTGAGCAAAACTAGACTTAAATCTCTGCTTACATGAAATGTCACAGCAATAAGGAAGGATGCTCAGCTTCTACACTGGAAGGAGAGACTTAAGTATGCCACTAGCCTGGGGAAGAGAACACTGGACATTTGAAGATACTTTGAGCACGAAAAGCAACAAAAGTAAAATAAGAACTAAATAAATTAGATCCTGACTTTCACATTACATTGGGCCATGTGTTTACAAAAATGAAAAAAGAAACCAAGGAGATAATAAGCCCTGGACTAGCTCAGAAACTACAAGAGTTTTGAAACTACAAAGTTACAGAAGTTTTGAAAATCTGTCACTTTGGATATAAGAAAAATGTGATCGGATGTGAAAGATCTATCAGCCTAGATATATGCAGAAATAACTTGCTGTAGGAACACAATTACAGGAATGTTGCAGGTCAGAAACACTGATTGAAAGGATGAAGGGAAAAAAATGGCAAGATATCTCTTAGAACTAGATATGCTTTTATTCACCATCACATTCAGAATGTTACATTCATAGAAACTTGGGACAATATCAGGCTAGAAAGAAAAAAACCCCAGTTAAATAGGAAAATCAGAAATCAATAATACACTAAAGAAAAGTTTTATGGTACTTTAGATTAACTTGTAAATGGAATGATCAGAAAAACTGATTTGGCTACACGGCCATAGGATGAGCCTCCATACTGAGTCAGAAACATATTTAACATGCACTTGTTTTGTTGTCAAATGCCTCCTTTGATGAATTATATTAGAATCACTGCCATTCCTGAGACAAATTAAAACTATATTTTTCATTTCATAACGAGGTTGGGCTTTTCCTGAGACACCTATATAACCTTAGAATTTTAAATTGCAGTTATTGCACACCCACACATCTATGGCTCATTATGCCTTCATTGGTTTGAGAAAAACCCTTGCTTCAGCCAGACTGTGGACTAATCCCTAAGGCCAGATCATTCATTGGCAAAAGCAGGAAGTACTGTCCTAGAATATTACTTCAGGCTCACCTCCATATTTTAGCAAGCAGATCACATATATCTAAGAATATGGTTTTGCATCCCTTGAGATGACAAAAAGCACCTCAAGCGTTTACCTATTCACTTAGTTTACCACTTAAAGATTTTGAAACCTAAGCTTCTTTTGGGAGTTTTTCATTCTAGAATATTTAGAACATCTTTTTCCTCTCTGTTATAAACCACTATATGGATTTTGGTCCTGACTCAGTTAGGACAGTACATACTCCTCTCATTTGAATAAATGGGTCTAAAGAGTACATGGCATTACTTCTTACTTAAAAGAGGACAATATGAATTACAGCAATAAAAAACTATATTCCAGTAAGAAAGTAAGATTTAGGTGAAGGAATTGAAGTAATCTCAATATTACACATCAGCAATCAAAGATGATATAAATTAGTTATTTTAATACAATCTAAAATTAACTATTAAACATTAGTTCAAAATTCAGATGAAACTTTGAAAGATCCAATCGTACTGAAATATGTACATATGGATGTCATTTCAATATAGAGCCAGGTTTTTGTCATGGCATACATCCGTAATACAATCATTACTGACGTATTACAACCTCAAACAAGATAAAACTGATTTGACTATTTCATAAAGTATTTACAGGCAATATACCAAACTCTGTAGTTCTCCCAGATCAAAGCAGCTTGCTTGAAATCTAGGTAGCAGCATAGACATGGACACTAACTGAGAAACTGACCAAGGAGAATTTTTCTTATAGGTAAAAATTATCTTTTTAAGGACTTGGAATAATAGGAATACATGCAAATGGATATTAAATTTGTATTGATTTTCCCACGTAAGGCAAAAATACTCTCTGTCAGAGATCTAACTTTGGTGCAAGGATCAATGGATACGGCAGATATATCTGGAGGCTTCACACCTCCTCAGCTACCACTGCCAAGGTTTACATCCTTTCAAGTCCATAGCAAGCATTTACTTCTTTAGCCCCCTCTGCAGTATTTGGTTTTTAGACTGGGCCAGCAACACCAAGTAAGACAAGCACGACATTCAGCGTGTGACAGCTGAGCTGAGAGTGCTGCCCTGAGGTGGGAGGGTCCACAGTGCTCTCCAACCTGGACACATCAAATTTTCAGTGCATGTTTGGAGTCTTTAGTAACCAAAGGTTCAACATAATTAAAGAAACAAAAACTAGTCATTAAACAACACACACAGCCTTCACACTGAGATGATACTCAAATATTATGTGTAATACACATACTTGGTCCCTTTATGTTTGCCACATATGTCTCTTCACCATTTGATTAAAAACTTGGAAGAAATTTTAAAACACAAATACATTGATGTTTCTTAGACTCTTGCACGATATTTTCTGAGAATTTTTACATGCTTGTTTTTCCCTACAAAGAGAACTCATTTGCACATATACACAGTTACACAAGTAGGTTCAGCTGCTATTGTTATATATCGTATATACCAAGTAAACAAAAACATGCAAAAAAAATTATTCTTGTTGAAAAAAAAAACCTAATAAAATCTAGGAGATAGTCATAGATGCAGGAAGTTTCCTTTGTCCTCACTGAGTTCATTAAGAAAGTGAATAAGGAAATTACCTCTTCTACCTATGTATGCAATATCAGCTTTATCTAGAAACAGCATGGTTTCATTAGTATCTGTCAAAACACTAGCATTATATAAGAAATTGCTTGAAGCCAATATCCCAGGTACAGCAGTCCTAAACCCTGGGAAAGGGCAGATATAAGCAATGCAACACAGTGTATCTTTGTATCTTATGAATGATGGTTTACTGCTGGAAAATTTTACTTTTCTTTCTTGGTCTCCTCTAACTATGACTTTTTCATATAACCCATGGTTAACAATGTATTTTTCTAAGCTAAATTACTGAAGACATAATAATATTCAGAAAGTTTAAAAAAAAAATTTAAAAATCACTGCATTATATTATTGCTCAATATAAATATTTGCCCAGAAGTGTTTCTCTAATCAATATTTAAAGTGAGTCAAAGGAAGTTTAATAGCTAAATCTTGCTCTCATTATATGTCATTATTCTTCATCTGATATCTTCTGCAGCTATAGACTTCTCAGAGATTGGGAGAAAGCAAACAATTAATTTCACAAAATTTTCATAAGAAAAAACTGCTTATTTGAAAAATATGACAAAACTGGATTAACACTTTCATGCATTCAGGAGGGCACTAACATAATGCAATAAGTTCTTTGATAATGAAATATGCTTTGATCCTATTATATGTTTCAGAAATAATTATATCCTGTCAAAGCACAAAAGAAAATGAAAATACAATTGGTTTGCAAACAAAAATCATTGTAAATCAAGAGCAATATATGGATATCTGTTAGGACAAAGACTGTACTTAGGGATTGTGTGTGCATTTGTGTGCACATGTGCTCGTGCACGTATTGTTGTGGTGCCTACTAGGCACGACTCCTGATCTGGTGTCTGCTATTTCTGCCCATATGCCATTGTGACAGCCCTGTGCTGAAATCCAAATTAAATCTGTATTTGCACTATAATTTTCAGTGTACCAATGAATAAAACATTGCTGGTTTTTTTTCTGTTATGAAGATATCTTCTATTTTGTGAAGTGTTACTCAACCCTCCCATACAAATGTGATACCAAACCTTTTTGCAGCATAAGTCACCGATGAGAACAAGCATCAAAGAATGAGATGACAGACACTTAAAGTACTAAATAATTTACTAATGGCGTGTTTGTCTCTTACAATGACAGTTCTGACCCGAGAAACCAAAGCAGTAGGTGCTACCCCAGACACTGACCCGAAGAAAGGTGCCTGCCCAAAACACCTTACTTTGAAAGCACAAGACCAACACCAATTCCACTACTGAGGGACAGAGGGGAATGCTACGGGAAAAAATACTATCAATGGAATTGTCAGCAGTCTCTAAATACCAGTTGGATTTCTTAATTACAAATTATACTGTGAATGTGCTATTTTTAGGCTCAAAAATGAAAGTTGCCTAGGGAAATGAAGACCTAATTTCTGCAGGAGATCTGTATCCAAATCAAGTTTTCTAGGTAAATTTGCATACATCAGTTGAATTTCTAGGTAAAACAGAAATATTTTTGAATATTAGTTTGATTCACATCCCTCATTAGTAGATTAAGTGATTTTAATGTGGGGTTTTTTAAATTCAGTACAAAAAGTCTATCTCTTCAAAATCTAAATACTATTTTAAAAAATGTTTAGCACTAGAAAGTTCTAGATAATGCATTATTTTCTATATAAATCTTGATCTGCTGTGGCAAAATATCAAAGATGGTACAGAACTTCACATATCAGCAAAAATCAAACAAGCATTTTTAGTCTCAATGGCCTTTTGTTGTGAAGATGGGAAAAATACATTGCCACACAGGTAAAGTTTCTCCACTGCTTCCCCTGCTATCACACTGGTGCTTTGAATGACTACAAGAGTCGTGACAAGCTTAGCAAAAAGATGAGACAATCAAGAGTTAGGAAAACAAAATAATTAGAAAAATATTATGTAAACTAAAACTAAATGCAACAAAAGCCATTATGCATCACCAATAAAAAGAAATTAATTAATATGTTCTTAGCATTGATTAATTATAGCAAGTGTGGAACACATTTTAAGAAAAGCTTTCAAGTATCTTAAAATAAATACTCTTAGAGAGGTAAGGTGGTGTAGAAGTGATGCTACTAGACTGGAAACCTGGAAAGACGGCTGCTGACTGCTATTCATATTTTCACTATGTTAAAACAAATCTCATCTTGTGTTTCCTAGCAAATGTAGCAGGTTTTACCCATGTTTTAGCAAAACAATCCATTAATTCACTCTTACCTATAACATGCTTTTAGATGTTCCCATTAAATATGCTTCAAAAACCTGGAGTCAATACAGTGCTGGGCTGCAGCGTCCAACATTGTATTACAGCCGTCTACTTTACGGCCAACTTTGACCTCACTGTTTCATTTTCCATTGCCTCAATTCTTCCCTGGCAATGGGAGAAATACTTGCTTTCTCTCTACTTCTTATACATGTTGCAAAGATACAGATATAATGGCATCATTCAGACAGAGCTTTAGCTTTGTTAAAGTGGATCCCTGTTCTGTTTTGGACTCCAGATAAAAGTGAGAAAAATCAATACTGAGCTTAAGTACCACTGAACAAGCATTCCCAACCTCTTCAAGTAGTACCACCTAAAACTAATTAAATCTGCATATCACAAATATTACTTATGTTAAACTTGTATTCAACTTGGCTTTTGCTGATGTTTTCCAGTCTTACCACAGTTTTCAAACACCAAAATAATTTTAGCTGTCTCAATTTAGCATACAAGGCACAAGGAATAAGAAAATACTATTTTTGCAATGTAAGGAAGGATTACATGCTATACAGCCATACAAAATGTACTAATAATGCCAAGAACAAAAGAGGGCAAAGAAAGGTAAACTTAAATTTTTAGTACTGTTGTTTAATTTGGTTTCCAGAATCTAAGTTAGTACCAAATGACCCCAGTAGTGAAAGAGGTATGTGGGACAAGCCAGAAAGAAACTGCAAGTAGCAGGATGGCAAAAAGGTGTCTGGCCTCAAACTATTAATTAGCAACTAGCAAAGCTGTACCACATATTCAGTGCTCCAGCATTCCTCCTCCAGAGGTTGCTGCTAGTCTGCCTCATTATCATCTGGATGGAAAACAACACTCTTTCCTGGGAGTTCGCTGCAACAGTCTTATTGATTAAGTTCCCACAGTGTTAAATCATTCTGTAACTTTCACTCCATTCTCCCCACCTTCCCACCCCTGAATAATAACAGCTTTGGTGGATTTATGGGGGTGGTGCAGTAGATGAGGAGCATTTGATAAACATGATAGCATAATACAGTTTCTATTTATGCAATGCCCTTAGCTTCAGAACATTTCACATGCCAAGACAGTATTTTAAAAAACCAGAAATAACTAATCTGACTTTGTTCTTGCTTGTACACTGCTTCTGCTACAACTTACAAATCTCTGACAAACATCCAAATATGTTCTTTCCTGGATGTAGTGAATTTGAAATAACAGGGGAAAAAGAACTAGTAAGGTGATCATTGCTCCCCTTTCCTCATATTTCAGGTTGGAGCAAACCAACAATTTCTAAATACACTTCATGTTATTTTGTTCAGTGGCATACATCTGAGACATGCAAATCTATGTAACACAATTAAAAAAAAAAGTAAGAATAAAAATTTAATTTCTACTAGAAATAAAACTGAATTATCTCTCACTGTCAAACAACCTATCCAGAATCATGGATCCTTACATCACTGGAGTAATAAAGGCTTAGGTTTAAGATTACTCTAGGCTTGGCTCTGATTTTGGACCTGAAAATAACTCTTTTTTTTTTTTTTAATGTATCAGACACTAAGGACACACTATGGGTTAAGTTTCTTTACAGGATCCAGAGTAGATACAACTTTTCCAAATGGGCCCTGAGCTATCCTGAGGGGAAGTGGGCTGAGAAGCAAGTCTCAAGAGATGTTCTGAAACTGTAAAACTTACTATTATTATTATTATTATTATTATTATTATTATTATTATTATTGTTATTATTGTTATTGTTGTTGTTGTTGTTGTTATTGTTATTGTTATTGTTATTGTTATTGTTATTGTTATTGTTATTGTTATTGTTATTGTTATTATTCAGAAAAAATTTGAAAGTGACTGAAACCATCACTTAAGAAAATATCAAGATAAATGAATGTTAAAAAGGAGGAAAAAAGAAAATTATGCTGGAATAGCTTTTTGGCAATATGACTGTGATACATTTCAGTTGTTAGGAATTTTCAGGTGAAAACATAATATCTCACATTCAGAAAAAAAAAACCCTAGCAAAACCAACCAAACAAAAAAAGAACCCCAAATATACAAAAAACCCTAAAACAAAACAAAACCAAACAACCCATCCCATAATGTTTGTCACAATACCAAATCACTAGGGCACTTCAAAAAACTACAAAAGGAATTCTTCTTATGCATAGAAAAGTTTTCTTCAGTGAAACATTAAAAGATTTTATTATTAACTCAAACAGAAAATGGACCATTTTGAATTCAAATCTGCATATGTGAAGCACAGATTTCACAAATTGTTGCATGAGGATGCAGTAGAGTTCAAGGTTTTTACTATCTATTTCATATTAGTGATCATTAAGGTAACACCCTCACTGATTGGCTTTTAATCTTTCTATGGTTGCACATTGTATGGTTTCTACTACCTTACTGCCAGCAGCAAGTAGATTGACTTCCTCCAGACAAACAACAAAGCATCCTTTCTCTTTCTTACAACCATTTTTAGTCACAAATGTGCCTCTTAGGCATTCTCAGCTGAGGCAGACCAGTGCCTGATGCTGCTCATCCCATGGACTCAGTCCCACTGCACTGGGTGTTGGGAGGACCTGAGCCTGCAGCCAGGGCATTGTTCTTTCCTTCTGTAACCAAAGGGATTTTTTTTTTCCATTTACTTCTGCCTGGATATACCCTTAATTCATTATTGAGAGAAAAAGTATTCACAGAAAAAGAGGAAGGAAAATTGCTGATACTCTAAGTTACCAGACACTTGAATTCAACAAGTGAATGATAGCACTACAGGAAAGAAATTAAATACATACTCAGAAATTATTTTAATATGAAATTTGAGCTTTGTTCACCACCACCCTCCTTGTATTGTACCTGCTTCATTAGCTGTTAAATTTTAACCAGAATCTATATATATTTACACCTTGTTTGCTTCTTGGTATTGTTTGTGAGGAGAATATTTTCTTTCCCACCTTCACAGAAAGCTTTAACTTATTCCACGAAAGTTCCCACTGATTTCAGTCCAAATGCTCACAGAATAAATTACTATACAGAACTAGTGAAACAGAACTTTTTACATTAACTTATGCATTTAGCTTTTAAAGGAAAATAAAATTAAACAGAGGTATATTCTGAACTTCTTAGTACTAAACACATATTCCTCCAGCATTTGCAAAAATTAGATGAAATTCATTCACTGGAAATATTTCAAATATTTTAAGTCATTTTGATACCAAAACATATTCACACTCAGTTCTTTATTTTATGGAATAATATTACTGGGAAGATGGTTCTCAAAACTACAGCTGTACCAATAATGAAAGATTTTCTTAATGAGTATGTCTCTTCCCACTCCTAAAAGTGCTCTCACAGAAGCAGGGTCTGTGGATCATAATCTATGATTCACTGCAGCTTTGTCCTGGGACTGATAACAAGATTCAGCAGAAAAGTTCTATAGACCGAACTGGAGGTTTCAGCTGAACATAATTACAACCTTTACTAAAAGATAAAATTTACCAGGAGACCATCCAATAATTAAGACATGAAAAAAGGGTATAAGGAAAAGCTGCAAGTTCCAGAATTCTATTCTAAGAATAAATATAAAACTCAAATGTTTCTTTTACTCTGCAGAACTGAACATAATATCTCACATATTAAAATACATTACGTTTTCCTAAATAAGATTCGCCCATTTCTCAAATAAAACAGGAAACATAGTAACTCATTTTCAAACAGAATTATATTCATCCCATGAATATTTTGCCATCCAAATGTTAAATATTTAGTATAAGATAAGTTTCCAAGACCTGCTGAGAAGGCAGCGAAGAGAAACATGGCATTGTTGGAAGAGCCCATTCTACAGTTTGCACACCTTTGGGATATAACTGATCTGCTACAATTCATCTGTTTTCACCTTCACTCTTTGTCTTCTGGAGAAGTTGCATATGAAAAGACTTTGTTGTTGTTGTTGTTATTTTACCTTTTTTTTTTTTCATATTCTTAATTTAAATTTTGATCAGCTTTTCCACTGGAGTTGGTGAGATGGGTTGCCCTCTGAAGATGCCTTTCTCATTCAATTGCTTGCCTGTATGGCTTAGGTAAAATGTTTAAATTTGAGTAAGCCACTAAGTTGTAGCTAATCTGACTCACTGACAGGTGCAATAGTTTCTTTATTAAGATTTTAAATCATCAAATAGATCAAATTATCAATATGCAATGCTGGGTTAAGTAAATGCCAAAGGAAACAAGTTAAGAAACAATTGTTGGCCACATATCACAATATTTTTAGAAATCATTTTCAAGAAGTTGAGCAAGCAGAATACAGTAGGTCTGTAGGATGATAAACAATGGGTTGAGTGTAACTCAACCACTTAGCTGAAGGGCTGCAGTCTGCAAAATGTACAGTTACAAATATAGCCATTTATGTAGTCTAATGCAACAAAAGAGGTAACTGAAGCAAAACCCTAACATTTTCTTTGAAAAGCAATATTGTAGGAAATTATAAACATTTATCTCAGTAAAATTTAATTTCTTCATGTAGTGTTTTGTCAATAACAAAATTTTCATCTAGAACAAAATGGAAGCAAGGAATAGTATCTCTGTGTGCAAAATTTCTGTGAGACCACTCTTGTAACGTGTTGCAACGAACGTGTAAAGTGCAAAACTTAGAAACAAACTACATAAGTGATGCAAGATCCTAAAGATAAGCAAAAATATGGGACTAAAGGTCCTCCAACTAGCTTATCAAAGGGAAGGTCAAAAGTGTGAGCATTTACAAATAGAAAAAATACATCCAAGAAATAGCTTAAAATGCACTTCATAAATATTTTAAGGGACATTATTTCATGCATATGGATTGGAAATAAATTCTTCAAGAGCAATCAGGCAAGCCAGAGATGAAAAGTTAAGGAACAGGAAAATCATCATTAGTGTGATGCCCAAATGTGGGAATCTAAAACTGCAACCAAGTTGGGTTTCTCTTCGAAGTTAACAGAAAGAACCAAGCAGCTTCAGAGGACAATTCATCTCATCCTAAATAGAACCCTGAAATTACATGGAATGCATCTGGTCATACCTGTTTCTCTCCTCAGTAGAACAGGGGTAAAAATAACTAGCTCAGACTGAGACATCTATGTTTTTTACATCCAAAGTTAGGTGAGATGTGTCCCAGCATGTATTGCTTTTTAGAGCCAGACTGTCTTCAGGAGTTGCACTGTTATCACCAGAAAACTGATAATCTGTATTTTTCTTTCTCCTGGGGAGGAAACCTTATCCCTTTGCCTGAGAATGAGTGTAGAGGAGAAAGAAAGAGAGAAGTAGCTTAGGGCAGTAGTGCATAATCACTAGATTTTTCATTCAGCTTTCAACTTGAAATTACAGATCTAACTTCCATTTGTGACTGCTATGACTGTACTGAGATTAGCATTTACCATACCACTTTCTACAGCTGGTATCAGTGAAAATATTTATGCACACAGTGAGAGAAGAAAGGTATCTGCCAAAACCTGTGGGTGCCACTAAAAACATTTATTTCAAATCTGCAGTTTTTTACAGTGCACAGCACAATGGTATTCTGCTTACAGTTGGAAATACCAGGCATTTTCACAATATAAAAAAAAAAGTAAAAATAATTTTTGCCCTGTAGTAATAACTGTCAATAGCCCAAATTAAACACTATAAATATAACAGAACATCAGTTATGCCACCTCAGCAGTCTGAGAGAGATCCAGACTTTCTAATGAAGCCCCCCTATAACAGACATAGCTGTAAAATCTAGTCTTAACTTTAAGCTCCCTTTAGATTTTCAATAAACAGATAGAATGCACATGAAAATAAAATCAAATAAAATAAAATTCAAACATGCAGAGCTCCCTTAGGCCAAGCTTGCAAATAGTAAACCAGGACAGAGCTTCAGACACTGACGGTAACAATCATTCTTAGGTACATGATTCGCTTGGAGATGATGGGTGCTACCAGAGCCAGACAACTGAAAACCAGATGGATTGTGAAGACTGTGCCAGGTCTTCTCAATATAAATTTCTGAATGAGCTGTTCCTTCTCACCAATATTTGGCAGACAGTACTTTGGGGGGTTTTAATTGCCACTGCTATGAACCATAGAAAGGTTTTCTGAAGGTGACGGAATGCTGACCTCACTGAAGAACACCAGTTTTACCCTAGTTAATGAATAAGTTGCCATTTTCTGTAATTGTTCCCCCCCTTTAGTGTCACAAATTGTCTTACAATAACAATCATAGTGCATAATCTGATGCAAGTGCTCTTAAGGAAATTTCTGGTAAAGGACTGCAGCCTCTGTGGGAGGTAACTGTCAGAATTATCTTAAACCACTACCTGTCTTCCACTACAATAGAAAAGGCCTTTAATCGAAATAATCCTTTTTCAAATGAGCAACTTTTTTTTCCTCTCTGCAATTCACTCATCTTAAAAAAAGCACTATAGCTTTTGTGCATAACTTAATTCATTCTTCAAGACAAGTACAAAATTTGTCACTGACATTTAGCGCCAGCCGTAGGCAATGGATAAAATGAACTAGTTAGCAATTTAACCTGTAAAAAAAACAGAGTGGGATGAACAATTTTCTGCCATCAAAGCAAATGGCTAACATTTAGCAAGATTTTTATTTTTATTTTTCAGCCCATCCCATCCTCAAGAAGAAAGAAGTCAGGCTAACATTTTTTCTGGGTCCTAAATCTTCCTCTCAGCCTATTTCTTTAATGGTTTAAAGTAAATGACTATCCAGAGGATAATTAGGCACTGTGCTGTCGCATCGTGTCAGGTCACAGCTGGATTTAGTCAGCATTAACCTTTGGGGAGAATTGGAATATCAGTATCATTTAAAATTAAAGACGTGTAAGCAGGCATTTCTGGAGATGTTAGAAAAGTAATTGTCTGTAAATTGTTTGACCTTGAGATTTAATTGCATGCACAACACACATTCTAGCAAGAACCCTGGACTGTGTTCATTCTCTTTCACCTCTGTACCTCTCACTTTGCAGAACCCATTAAGCTACCTGTGGATTTTTCTGTAAAATATTAAAAATTGTTTTATACCGAGAACAAAAGCTTTTAACCAAGAGCTCTTACAAACAAAATCATTAAATAGTTGTAGCATAGACCTCACCTATTTGAATTTCAGTCTTTTTATAAACTTACAAATGTTTATATATACCTAGAAAATACTCCTGTTAAACAGCTATGCTTAAATTTTATTCCTTTTTTTTTTTTACTAACAAGTTTGCATATTTTGCCTTACTCCCTTTTTTCCCTAATGAGACAGCTTATGCTTTCAAAGTCCCTCAAGCTAGGCAAATCTCTCCACTGCTTCCACTGTTAATAATGAAACTTCATAATTATACAAATCCAAGGTGGCCAATCAGCTTCTCAGGCTGAGCCTTCGGGTACCTCATGCATTATTTATGTGGCACTCAGGCCTGTGAACTCACTTTCTTATATTAGAAGCCTAATTAATATTTAATCACATGTAGAGAGGGCACACAAAGCTGTGCTAGTCCCAAAAAGAAGTGCCAGTAAAACTGTACACAGGTGCTCTTTGCCTGTATGAATGTGCATGTGCATGCTGCAGTACGCACACTCAGACATGGACACTAATTAGAAACACAGATCAGGAATGATGCAAATCTTTGAAGATCCTAACATATGCCCAAGAAAGACAAACACAGTTTTGATTCTGACTGCAAAACAGCTTTCTCAGGTGATGCTGAAACCAGTTGAGGCTCTCCAGGAAGATTCCAGCATATGAAAACCAATGCCAAGGGAAACCTTTTTGGTTTCTTGGTTCTTTTGTTTCTTTTTCTTCCTACATACCTACAGACATGCCCTATATATTCCTGGGGGCAAACTCTCAATTCACACTGGCACTGTGTCATCTACTGCAAAGCAGTTGTTACCACAGTCCATGAGAAAAAGTAGTAATACCTGCAAGTACACTCACATTTCTTTGTGTTCATGTCATAATCACCTCTTCCCTGGCACAGATATGCTGGATGATCCGGCTGTTATCTTCCATAGCAAAGAAAGTTCTTGAAAAAGCCTTATTGAGAATGATGGTGGTGATGATGATGATAATGATTTAAGGTGTAGAAGATTACATTTATTACTGGATTTTTTATCTAGAAAACTTTCATATCTGTTGATGCTGAAATATTTTCATCCTTACCTATTATTGCACTTCTACCTGCGAAATCCTCATTTGCCTGTTGCTTCTTTTTGTCTATACAGACTCTGACAGGTCACACTACATTAGGAAACCTTTTTGATTGGAAGGAAGCGCAATCCACATATAGAAAACTCTCTGAGTACACAAGTCAGAGGAGTTAAAAAAAAATCTGTCTTATCATTGTAAATTCCACTTAGCTTAATGCAGTTTAATATTAAACAAAAGGTTACATCACATTTATACTATTATTTCAATCAACATTTCCAAAGAAGCATTAACTTTTCTATTACCCTCTCAATACCGCTGCAATCTCTCCTCACCACTGTCCAAACTTCCTCTTTAAAATTGCTTTGATTTGTATTTTCACTAGCATTGTCTCCCTGTAAACAGCAGCAAACAGGACTTATGTGCTTTATTCTTCATCATTTGCTATTAAAGCAATAATGTGACCTTGAAATTATTGATCTTATCAATATACAGAATAGCTGTGATAACCAGAGCTGAAAAAGCCAAGAAACTTTGGTTTGCTGGACAGAATAAGAGAATTAGGAAGAAGGAGTGAGAACTCTGGGTGAGGAGACTGGTGAGTCCACAAGTGGATTGCTGCAGTTCTGGGCTCCTCAGTACACGAGAGATGTGGAGCTCCTGGTCAGCCTGCAGTGAAAGACCACTAATAAGATGATGGGACTGGGTATTTGTCCTACAAGGAAAGGCTGAAAGAGCTTGGACTGTTTAGCCTGGAGGAGAGAAGGCTCAGGGGGAACATGTGAAGTGGGGAAATGGAAAAGAGGGGATCAGGCTCTTTTCAGTGGTGCCCCATGACAGGACAAGAAGCAATGGACGCACATCCTGAACTGAAATGAAACACACACATCCTGAACACCAAGAAACACTCTTTTCACTGTGAGAGTGACCAACCACTGGCACAGGCCACCCAGACTGGTTGTGGAATCTCCATTCTTGGAGATATTCAATATCTTCCTGGGCAACTGTGGTGCTGCCTGAGCTGAGGGGTTGGACCAGATGACCTCCAGGGATTTCTTCCAACCTCAATCAACTATAATTTCCAATGGCATTTACACATTAAAAGATTAATTTCTGTTTTGCTGGGATATTTTATTTTGAGGAAAATACTGTGCAAATTTCCTTTACCATATTGAATGAAGTATGCTACACAAATAAGAAGTATTGTAACAGTTGAACAACTAAGTGAAGCACAAAAATCATTGCAATGACCATTCAAGTGAAGCAATCCTTTCTTTTCCTTCTAGTCTCACTTCTCTCTTAAAATCTGTGTTCCATAACTTAAATGTCATTACATCAATTTACAAAGTAAAGCAGCCTTTCAATGCAGCCACAAAACTAAGCTGGATCTCAGTAGTGCAATTTTGTCTCTGGAAACCACTTAAAAGATGCAGAAACCTGTATAACTTCAAATGCCTGACATCAAAATTCTTGAAATCAAACTGTTCTGAAGAAACCATGAACCTTTCAGAGTAAAATGATAGAAATAAATAATGTGGCTCACCATGCAGTCCACACATACATTGAGCCCATGTAATATATGCACATACAATGTATTGACATCAGTTTGCTAAACAGCTCTGGCAATAATAAAAAAAACAGACATTCATATATTAGCTTACTAATAAGTTTTAAATTAAACCAAATTCAAATTTATCTTGGCTTTTTTTTTCTCCTTTCAGGGAAAAAAATAGTGAGGCATTAAATGTAAGACAGAAACCCAGTACTAAGCATCTGGAAAATTAATAGAGTTTTGCAACCATTTTCCAGTGCTACATTCCCAGAGGCATATGAACTGAGAAGAAACATTTGTTGTAGTTCCAGAGAGAGTTGGAAAATTCGTAATTTTATTTAAGATATTTTCATTCAAAAAAAATGAAACACTGGCACCCATGTTTATACTATTTCTTTACAATGGCAGGTGTCATTGTAAGGTATATTGTCAGGTACAATAAAGATTGTAATATATATCATGGGGACTGTTCCTTCATTAGCAAGACCACAGTAATTTTAGCTTTTTCATTCATCTTGCTTTTGCACTGTATTTACTATTTTAGCACCAGACCAGGTAAGATTAAGGACAAACAGAAAACAGAGGTAAAAAGAGTATTTTTACTTTTTTTCAGAAGTCATCAAAAAGTGGGTTGTTTTGGCAGTAATGTGAAAATATACTTTCTAATATATTTCTACATTGTGATTGTTTGCTAAATGTACCAATTCACCACCACCTTCAAAGCTTAAACTTGATCTAAGACCTGTCTACTAAATAGGACAATAGACAGGAAAAAATATTTTTAAAAATTCATCTAATATTACATTCCAGTTTCAATACAGGATTGTTCTATTAACTGTATTCTCTAATGGTCTGGTCAGCCTACCATTAAATTATTCAAATAAAGATGAGGGACCTGATTCTCAGCTGGCACATATCAGTATAGTTTCATTGATTTAAATAGGGCTATACCAATTTACATCTCCTGTGAATCATGCCCATCATTTCAATCAGAACGATTAAATGATTAGTTTCCTTGTATATTAGCATAAATTGGTAATAACTAATGAGTGCTCATAATTCTCTGCCTTTTTGTGAGCCCTTCTCAAGCATAGGAGCATTCACCTGGTAGAAGGGTGAATACATTAACTGTAACCACATACACAACTGAATAGTGATGCACAGCACAGACAAAACCACAGGAAAGATGTATGGTCCTTCTGAGCCTACAACTCACAATGGTCAAAATAGTCTAGAAAATTTTCAGCTGAGATTCTAGAAAATTTTCAGCTGAGATTTCAAGAACTTTACACTTGTACTAAATAATAATGATGCAATAACTGGCTGAACAGGGTATTCATTTTATGTTATGGCTATATTAACGTGACTTTCATTGAAAGCTAACATGGCCCCAGAAGCAGAATATTTGAAGGAAGTACCATTTTTTTATTTTTACAAAAATAGCATGAATTAGTAATTGCCATGCTAAAGAAAACATCAGATATAACATTTAGGTTAGATATTAGGAAAGGCTTTTTCACCCAGAGGGCACTTAGGCACTACAATGCCCACCAGGGAAGTGGTCACATCATCAGGTGTTTGGATAATGCTCTCAGGTAGATAATGTGACTCCTGGGACTGTCCTGTGCAGGGCCAGAGCTTGGACTTTGATGACCTTTGTGTGTCCTTTCCAACTTAGGATATTCTACGATTCTATGATCACATATGTAAACAGTGAAAAACAATGAAAGCCCATTCTGTAATATGTCTTAAAAACCTTGATGGACTTTTCAAATCATCACGTTTTCATCAGCTGTGTTAACAAACAGCACCACCCAAGTTGTGCTTTTCCCCAGACACTACTATTTTAGGATTCAGTGTGAGGTCTCAAAGTGAGGGATTGCTCCTTATTTTGCCAAAAGTGGAACAAGACTTTCTGAACACTTAGTAGCTTCACAGGATGACAGAGAAAAGAGTAATAAAAGTATCTCTCACAATTCCAGAATCCTCCTCCTTCTAAAAAAATCCTAGATTTTCTTGCACATCAGTCCTAGGCAAAGGAATTAACTATACTGATAATCAAAACCCATAACAAATATCTTTTTTTATTTCCCCATTTAAAAAGCTTGGTATATCAACCACACATGGAGAAAATATATTTTAAAGTAGTAATTTAAATGTAAGATATTCTTTCTATATAAATAAAAGCAGTAGAGTAGGGGGTGGGGGAATAAGGAATAATGCCCATTCCACAACTACTCTGAGAAAATACAATCCAATAAATGTGTGCTGTAAAACTTGAAAGTGAATAACCTAAGAAAGTGAAAAACCTATTCAAAAAATTTGCCCATAGAGTTAGGTCATGTAAATTAACAGTCATTCTTGAATGGGATCTATTAAACCCATATCTATCTCAGAAAGAGGCATTTCCACAGTTTCCTTAGCTTTTGTGTATTTTGACTTTTAAAGGTACAATAATATTGAAGGTATATATCATAAAATAAAAGTAACAAATATACTGAGAAACATTATGTTATATCTGCTCTGCTTACAGCTAGCAAAATATCCAGGGAAGATTAATAAGGAAAATACAGACATTGGGAAACAGAAATTATAATGAAACCACTAAAAACTTCTCTGGACTGTAAAAGGAAACTTTAAAAAAGAAGAATCAAAGAGAAAGGGCAATTAAAAGAAAAGAAAAAGAAGAGAAGAAAGAAAAAATAGGGAAAGAAATATGAAACTAACCTTGCTCAGAGTCAAAATGTCATTCAGCATTCTTGCTTTCATTTCTAGAAAGTATCTGTATTAAACCCATTTTTATTAAAAGTGGGGTTTGCTGCCCAGCTTGACTTTACCTTCTGAATACATATATATATACAGACATACAATCAATTTTTGACTCATGATCAGAATAATTCATTTCAAATCTTCATTTTTTTTAAATCCAAGACTTGCTGGGAGTTTCTATGCAAGTTTAGGAATATCAAGACCTTGAACTTCACTGCAGGTTTTCCCAGTGTTTCAAGAACAAATTCTTAGATATAATACTCAAACACCATGTACCTTTTATATCATACTTTCCAGAGCTTTGCTGATGAAAAATAAATATCTAATATATCTAGGAAAATGTTAAAAATTAAATTTGTAACATACCTGCATTTGTACATTTAGATAAGTATATACAGGGGGTGTGTGTCCAAACACAGACTCATCTTTGCATTACATTTATGTATGTATATATATACGTGTGTCTTTATTTACCAATGTCTTCAAAACTGATTCAGCAATTAAACAGTGGGCTTTAAGCAAAGACTTGTAGACTTGTGTACAGTCTACATAACAACAGTGATAAAAGCAAAGAAATTTGGCTTATTCAAATTTCAGCAGTGTGAAAGAATCCTAATATACATTTGATTCTAATGTATACCTCTGATATATAACTATATTTAATATCTGCCATCTTCTCTAATCTTTACTGAGTGTATTGCTATCACCTAGAAATGCAAAACTTACAACCAAAGTAAGCATTTCTTTGCAAAATATTTTGATTAGGTTAGAACTGATGAGACTCTCCTACATGCTGGGGGTATCTTCACAGCTTCTTATGAGTGTTTTGATTTACAGAAAGTTTAAGTCAGTGGTTTTAAGTTTAAGAGAAATCATAACAGTAAGTTTTAAAAACCTCTTCACTACACTGGTAGTGTTGATGCTCTATACCAGCTCTAACTTACTGCTTTGGTAAGTGAGAGCTGGTAGAGAATGTGAAATGAAATATTATTGCAACCAGTGTCAAAAGTTTACCATTTTGGATTTCAGACACTAAATGTCATTCAAGAGTGTATTCCAGTGTGATACCTAATTGGTAGCCTTTTTCACACTTGCAATTTTCCTACTTTGTTGCCAAGCATCAGCATATTAATAAGTAACACCATTTAATGAGTGAAAAAAAATCCAACGCGACACACTTAACTCACTGCCTTTATCCACTGTATCATAGTAAAAGTGATCTCTGATGCCAAAGGGAAGTTAGGCCTTTAAACTGCAACTCTAAATTGCAGCTAACATGCTGAAGCAAGGATGTCACAGTTACACATAATTACCATTTCTACAGGAGTCTGTTTCCTGTGGTGACAGTAGCATATTTAAAAGATAGCATTTTCAGTCTTTGATGTCACTTTTCTCATACAAAACTGTTTTTTCACCAAGAGCCCTATTCAGTAGTCCAGCCTTATCCAGTAAAGCACTTGAGGATATGCCTAGATCCCATTTAACTTAGGTACATGATTAGGATTTTTTTTTTCTGAAAAAGGATTGAACTCAAGTATGTGTTTCAAATGCTTTGTCATATGGGAACCTAAAATAGGAGCCAAAATGCTAACTGCAATACTAATATTCCTGACTACCTAGGAATTTTCATCACAACAAATTTTATCATGTTTTACAGGTTTATTTTTCAAATAACATTTTAGTATCAACTTGTCTTATCACATAGCACATGCTATAAGCTTATTAAAAGCTAACAAAAATTTTGAAAAAATATTAAGCTTAATCATATTTGAATCTTTAATACTTTACCAGTGCTCCTCATGGCTTTAAGACCATAAGCTTTAAATACCACAGAAGCTTTTTTTTCCACATATGAAATAAGAATGCTTAGAAAGGTATCTGCTTATGGAACACGGTGTAAAATGGAAATTCACAGGAGGAAAATTCTTCCTACATCTCCCACATTTCTCTCTCCATCTTTTGCTTTTTCTTATTCATAATCATTGTAATAAAAAAGGTGTTTTCTTAGATAAATATTAGAGAACAAAGAATACAGTGTGACTTCCTCTGTTATGCTACCAAATATCTTCCCATCAACCTAGCTATAGATAGTGCCCTGATTATATAGCAACTAAACTGTCACCTGTTCCCCTTGTACAAAGTACCTCCATGCTACTCAAACCCTGAAGAAACCCTTTTTTGCAACCCTATCATTGAAGACACCCTTTAAAGAAATACTGTCTAACACCCAGGTGTTGTTTGTTGGGCTTTTTTTATTAGCATCCTCAGTACAACAGCCTGTGACAATTTTAATATTTATGCACTAAGGGGAACACGCTGGGGAGGTTGTGTCATTGTCATTCTAACAGAAAACTGGGTGCAGTTTTCCTGGGGGCCCTTCAGTGATTTCCATGCCTGGGGTGGACCACAGTGGCTGTTGAAGCACATGTAATGCCCTGCCTTGTCTTCATAAGCTCATTACATTTTCTCTCTTAGCATAATTTCTTACAGCTACAGCACAGAAATGAAAATTTAGAAATGTTTTTTTCCATTTCTCACTGGGCCTCAGACTTCCTGTGTGTACCTTGAACAAATTGTTTTACTTACTCTACCTCTGCTTTTCACATCTGAGAAGTAGAGATAAAAGCAAAAGGAGCACTTCAAGGCTTAATTCATTAAAATTGGCAAAGAACTTTCAGGTCAATGAATGGAGGCTGCAACAGATTAACATATTAAAAGTTTTAATAATTTATTTGTGATCTAGTTCAACTGATGCAATATGTTTCTAGACTAGAAGCAACAGGAAAATTTAACACTATGTCACTGGTATACATGTCCAGTTTTGCAGACCAGACTGTAACTGTAAATGAAAGATATTGATGTGTTTCTTCTATTTGGGCTGTGTCCCAAGGTACTAACACACAGCTCAGGAATAACCTTCTTTCAACAGAAAGTTAAAATAAAGCTAGATGTATTATAAATACACACTTCATGTTTATACACACATACACAGTACATATACAGAAATATGTGCAATGAGATGCTATTCCAAAGGAAGAAAACCATTTTTCCTTTATTGTGTTACAAGGCCATAATTTTTCAAGCTCAGTAATAAATGCTGTAGAAATGCTCTGGAAAAAAAATGCCTGTAATTAGCAAATATGTTATTTTAGGTAATATCCTTTGTTTAATATGTATCTTCATATTAATGCACTGTGATTAAAAGAAAAGAAAACAGTTAGCAGAGGAAGAGAATACATATTTTTATTTTTTAAAATAATAAAATCTCCTTTATTCCAATAGCATTTTTCCTCTGGATTTTTTCCTTTTAAAAATAAAAATTCCATTTTCCTGTCTGAATTCAAAATGATTGACTGGAGCACAATATTAAGTAATAAATAAAACAGTCCCAGTGGCTGAAAGACTCCTGAATAAAGAGAAAATTATTTTTGGATTTTCCTTCTGATCAGATATGAAATATTCTGAAACGCCACCTCTATAATTTGATAAAAAGCTTGATATCCCCAAATGAAAATAGGATTCAGCACTTTCATTTTTCTGACTCTAAAGGAACCTCTAGGTAAACTGATTTTAAAAAAATGAAAATCTCAAGCATAAAGGTGGGAGTAATGAAGCAAGTTTAAATATGCGCTGACCTTTGAAATGAACTGCATTCCATGTTGTTTGGCCAAGAAGCTGGCTGTGTTGCTGTCTCCATCAATTTCCACAGCATAAAAGATGTGGGTTTTGGAGCTGCCCTGCTCTCTGGTGGATGTTGATAGGCATCGCCGCAAATACACCAGTGCTGATAGTAACAGCCATATGTTCATTGCTCTGAAATATTAAAAAGAAATCCACAAGGGATAAAAGTGTAAGCATCTTCTTTTGTTGTTGTTTTTGTTCACAGTGAGGATATACCCAGAGGTGGCTGTATTTTATTTTCCTCTTTTTTGGATAAAAAATAGAAAGTCCTAGATTTTTTTTTTAATTTAGTTTCAATATTAATCTAAAAAGATAAAAGCAAAACAAAACATCAATTTGAGCATCTAAGAGGCTTATGCTGTTTGACGGTATCTAAAAGCAAAGTGATATTGGACCATATGATTTTATTTGTACAGATACAAAAATTAAAACATAAACTTCTTAGCAGCTTAACTTACATGACTATTTTCTTTTTCCACTCCTATTTTATTACAGAAGCTTGACTAGTTTTATCCAGTGGTTTGCCAATCTCAAGCTGTTCACTAAACCTGAAGGTCAAATGGCATTCTCTGAAAAATTTCAGTGTTCAATATCAAAATGAAGATGACCACTTGAATGTATAGCAATTTTAATAACAATGACTAACCTAAATATCTGAATATCTGGTCCAAATCCTTTTGGATATTGGATATTTCAATATATTATATGAAATATCAGTTTAAAATGGAGTCTTATGATCATAAATTGCCTGGAAAAATGAATTACAGAAAAGATGACAATGTCGAGATTATGCATATGAGAAATACTATGGGTATCTTAATTAGGCAATATCAATAGCTGGTTGCACGTTTATTCTGTACATGCTAACTCTTAGGCACTAGATCCTAGTTTTAAAAATATGCTAGTAGCAAATAACAAAATCATCCTGAGGAATGTGCTGGTGTTGCATTTGTAATGAAACAAGAAGGAGATCTTTTAAGTAGATGTGATATTAGATGTAAACAGTGGTAGAGATCCAATTTACTTTTCCACCTACATTCTCCTTTGTTTAGGTACCTGTTAAGAGCTGTACAACATCAGAATTTTAAAATTAATTTTGAAATATATGGAACAATATAGTTTTGCATGTTATGGGTAACCATGTTCATTTATATTCTTGTACTGTTTGCAGCACTTATAATTCAGTCTTTTGAAACAGCAGTTAGATATAAATTAAATTTGAATATATATATACTTCTGTCTTTCCTCAGCCACATCTTTCAGTTGCATCCTTCTTGAAAGTCCAAGAATTAGGACAAAGCAGCCAGTGACTGAATTCCACTTTTACACCTAAGAGTAGCTCTTTTTACCATTAGGTGCAAATTAAGGCGCAACAGGTAAAAAGAGTTAATTTCATATCTTGCAGTCCACAATAATATAAACCTATGATCTTTCATAAACACTGCCATGCTGAAAAAATATACTTAAGGTATCTGCACAGTTAGATCTAAAAACCAGATCTTGAATGAGATCCTACCAGCTAGATACTTCTGAAAAGGTCTAGTAAAGCCTATCATATGGAATCCCTACTAATTACATTAGAGTGTTTCTGGATGCTGATTACTATCAAAAGCACAGACAAAACCTTACAAGGCATTTTTCTAGGCAGACATAAGCAATCTAAATTTCTAAAGTCCCTCCTCAAATCTTAATTATGCAGTATGGCACTAGAAATTTTCCACATGGTGTTTTTTGGAACTAAGGATTGAGATGGTGGGAACTGCAATTCATTTTTGTTGTCTAGCTAGGCAATCAGATTACAGCTCTATGCAATTAACTCCAGTAATCACTGGAAAGGAAGCCATGAAGATTATGAAAGATTAAGTTTCAGCTCCCACCTGTAAGAAGATGAAAATTTCATCAAGTGTTATCCAGGACAATGCATGAGGCTAAAGGGGTTTTGGCTTGGTGCTTCTTCTGCTAATGCCAGTCTACTTTGTATGGGCTATTTACTTATATGGTGATTGAATCAGAGCAAAACAAAACAAAAAAGACATTACTGCTCAACCTACTCCAAACATGATTCAGACTGGATTTCAACCAAAGTCTTTTCCTATCAATTCTAATGCAATCTAAAGCTATTTTGATCTCCACAGCCAGGTTAGGGCAATGTAGTTGGCCTGTATTTAGAGTAAGTCAGAGGCTGAGGAGGATACAGAGGAATTGGGGCTGCAGAGAGAATTAAGGAAAAAAACCAACAAATTGATGATGAATATCCACCCTGTATAATTCATGCAGTATACAACATTTCCAGAACAAAAGATCAAAATCAGTCTACCTAAAACAACCTAGACCACCAGAGCTTTCTTTTAGAAAAAGGAAAATCCAGGTTTATTCCCCTGCAGAGAGATGTAATGGTAGAGCCCCGTATTTTTCAGGAAGGGACTGACACCATTGAGGTATTGGTAAAAGTGTTTTGGAGATATTTCTATCCTCTGATACTATATTCCTCAACATTCTCTTTGCTGCTCTTCAAATCAAACTATTTTGCTAGTACTAAATTAGAGATCTGCAGAACTTACTAATTTTTTCAAGGTGAAAATTTCCATAAAAATATTAATTCAGTAGATTCTTGCTTTCCAAAAAAGTATAAATCCATCCTAGAAAGTAGTGTTGGTAAATGCACTCAGACAACTTCAAAGGCAAACTCAGCAATTCAAAGAATATTTCACAGGTACAAGTAATAATCTGACAACTTCAAATGGCACAGAAGCAAACTATAACAAGTGTAGTTTCATCTACACCAATTATTTTCTCCCAAAAAGGAGGTGGGTGGGGAGACTGCATTATTTTATCTTTAAAAGAATTCTGCATTCTTCCTTTGCAGAAATGTTTGGGTCTCAATCATAATCACAGGTTCACTGCATATTCTGAGTAGGACAGGACCTACAAAGATCATCAAGTCCAGCTCCTGAATTAATGGCCCATATGGGGATTGAATCCACAACCCTGGCACTATCAGCACCATGCACTAACCAATTGAACTCATCTCATAACTAATGTCAGCATGATATGAAAATTAACCCAAACTTGGCCACAAGACAATAAGGTTTCAAAAACCGTAATCACAAGAAGGGCAGGAGAGACTTGTAACAGTTGAAAATCAAAATCATGAACAATTCCATGAGCACAAAGTAATCACCATCCCAAGACTTTTCCTATATTTCCCCAAAAATGCACTTTTCTTGCTATATTCCAATCCATATTTTGGGAGAACAAAGAGATTGTCTTGCCTATACTTTCCAGAGGCAGTACTAACAGAGGGCAAATTGGAGAGAGAAGGATCTGTGTGTCAGTAGAATGAAAGACTAGAAAGAGCATAAAGGGCATAAAGGGTAAAACCCCTGATTTATGTTAGAGGCCTTGGACTGACCGATTAAGATGGCTAGGACTGAGAACTAAACACCAGAGCAGTGGGACTATTGCGTGAAAGTAACAGAGGGTACAGAAGAACTACAGTGCCATGAACTGGCAGACTGAAATAAAGAAATTGTTTGCATAGCTGGACTGAGTGGAACCCCAGCTGACAAAGTCAGTTGGTTCAAGTACTCAAAGCACAGTTGGTTAAACAGAACAAAAAAAGAAGTGTCAGGAATGATAGTGAGTCTGGAAAAGTCCTACATTAGATGACGTGGGAAGGGACAAATCAGAGGAGGGAAGAACTGAAAAAATGCAGGAAATGTGCAATCAAGATTATTGAGGTAAAGAGACCTGAGGAAAGAAAAATGGAGAAGAAAGAACAAATGATAAGTAAAACTCAACCAGGCTGTAAAGAACAAACCAGGAGACTCCATAACCTTCAGACTATTTGTTCTCTACAGCCTGGAACCAAATCCTTAGTTCTCAATCTCACCATTCCACTGAAAGTGGAAAACACTATGGAACCAAGTGTCTTAATTTCACCTGCTGGGCCACAGGGATAAAAAAGCTTTGTTCTTGGAAGAGTGTGAGTTTGTTTCTTCAAAGAGCAACATTGTCTTCTTTGGATGTAACAAATGCCAACTTTATTCCACGAGGAATTAGCAAGTGCCAGAGATGGCATTTCCACTCAATTCGCCCTGCTAAGAGAACTCCCAGCATGAATTAATCATACATAGAACACATCACATTAAATTTTTTTTTGTTAAATCCAGCATTACAAAAAGCCAAATTGAGACTGCTTGTCTAATCTGTAAGTAGAGGCTAAGAGGTATTTTTAAAGGCTAGGAAGAAGGACAGTAAAAATCCTGGAAGCAGTCAGGATTCATTCAGGATTTATAATAATAAGCTCACCCATGGTTGATTGTATACAACACATTTTCTTCAGTATCTGCCTTTATTCAAGTTTCACAGTAAATATGATATATTCTAAAGTGGGCTCTTGAGGGCTAGTAAATAGTGACATCCATTATTAATGTTGTACAGGGTGAGAGATCCTGTACAGGTCAGTGCTTCAACCTGCCTTAATCCTCTGTTTCTACAGCAATGGATTTTTAAGAAAATGCTTTAGTTTCACCTGCAAATATTAAACTTTACTTATATACACTGGAATACAATTTAATTTCACTAACCTATCAAGAAAGAAGATTCATAATTTTATTAAATTCTACTGGAGGGAGGGCAGGGATGGATTTAAATTCTTTCTTTTGTTGTGACAAATACTGTGGTATTATGCAACTTAAATTTCACAAAATGAATGAAAACCTTAGAATTTTCTAACTGCACATATGCGCGAACAGAATAGGTTTATTTTTATTTGCATTATATATTTAGGAGCAAATAACAATATAAATTAAACAGAAAATATAATTTAAACACACAATTTGTGTTCCATTAACAGAATCTAATTATAAAAAATAAAAATAATTTAAAAATCCAACTCTACTGTTATTTTGGGTCTAGGTTAAGAATATGAGATATTATCACATAATAAAAATGATACACAGTTTCTGTATTCAACAAAAGGGCAGAGAGAGGACTGAGACTGGATTTGTAACAGGTCTTTACTCAGTAGACCAGCTAGGACCAATGATATGGCAGCAGTGTTTCTACCATTAAGTGTTTGTCACAACGAAGATCATTTTAAAATAACAGTGAATCTTTTCTACAGGGTCAGTAGCAGACGAGCATCATGTTCAAAAATTACTAGTCTTGAGAGTGTTCTGGATTTGTTATAAGGGAGATTTAAGTTTAAATTTTAAATATGACATTATAAATCCCACAACAAATTAATAGATTCCTGATGTTATTACAAAACACACACTTATGTCTCTGAATTTTAATTTTGCAGTTAGGCCCATACACACCAAAAAAAGACAGTACTGGTGTTTAGGCACATAAAGAAAAATAACCAGATCTAAACCTAAATTTTTTAAGGTGATTGAATCTAAATATAGTTCAATCATATTTAATAGTAAAAACCAGTGAATACCACTAGATGCATTTGCAAAAATATTGAAACAACTAACAAAATCTAACAACGAAAAAAAAAAGGGGAAAAAAAAGAGGGAGAAAACAGTAAGGGGAGGGTGTTAATTAAAAGATTTAGGTTTTTTCTCCTATCATCCTCTACGGAGAAAAATAAGTATCCCCTTTAACAAGACATTCTACAGATCTTGAAAAAACACTGCAAAACAGCTAAACCATATGCACCACTTTCTGAATTATGAACCGTTTTCTTACAGGCTTTGTATCTTATGCTGACCAAGCCCAGTTTTGCTCCAGTTTATGAAACATGACAAGACCACAGATAAAGTTGATCTATGCTGCAGGCTATTTGTGTTGTCTACTCAGATGGCGTGTCATAATGCCATGAGCCCAAATACTGTACCTTCTTTAGTTTTTTTCCATTTGTTTTACTGAAGTTTTATAAAAGCAGAGACAGGCACAAGATCCAAATTTATGGCATTGTTTCTCCCATCTAAGAATAAGCACTAAACCAGGAGGGTGTATTCAGAAGAATCTCTTGTCTGAGACCTGCAGAGACAGCATATGCTATTTATTTTGGGGTTTTTTTCACTGAGGAATCTCTGATGTGAAGAGTATGTAATAATGCACACATCATTTTATTGCATTTTTTCTGTGCAATTTTTTTTTGTTTGTTTTAAAATTTATTAGCACTGGCAACTACTATTTAAAGGATTATCTTAAAAACTGACAGCTTTTCAGCATTTTCCAGCTCTATCAAGCACTATTGATTGCATTAGAAACTGAATAGAGTTCAGCTACTGATGATAGAGCTTGAAGTTTACCACCTTTTCAGAGGATGTCACTGAGCACCAAGAAATTGGCAAATTCTGTAGAGAGTGTTTAATCTTGGAAACAGGGACATTGGTGGTCAAGTGCGTTTTGTTCCTTTAGCTGCTTCCATTTTCATGGGAAAATAAGAAACAGGACAAATACATATTACTCCTCAGCCAGATCAGCCTCAGAATGTTTTATAAACCACACACACAATAAAACAAGAATAATAAATAGAAAATATTAAAAATACAAGAACATAGCTACCTAGGAGTTTGGACAGGTGAAATTGTTTATTAAAAGACTGAAATACAATAAAACTTCTAGAAACAAATAGGAGAAATTTGTTGTATGTAATCATCATGTTAATGTGCATAAAATAGTACTACTCTAGCCATGTGTTCTAACAGTGCAAATATGTTCAGTTTACAATAAATGTTGCTATCTCCTAGTAGACTAAATTTAATATTTGAGGGAAAAATGACAAGCTTTCAGGTACTCAAAACTTTCCTCCAGCCTAAAGTAGAAATACCAATCTTTCAAATGAAATAAAAGTTAAGAACAAGTGCTTTGGTTTTTAATTTAATCAAACAATTGAATTAACTAAAAGATAAGATAGCTAATAAATATGAGGCAGAGAAATATTACAAAGAGAAAGACAATACATTTGTTTGCTCCTATGGGACAGAGAGATGGAGAGGAGAAGAGTCACAAGTAATTTATTGTCTGTGCAGCATGGAAAGGTTATCCTAGGGTGGCAAAAAATATAATGTGCCATAAAACCAATGTCTCTGTTGAGTCCATGGTTTTTAGTGCCCAGCAGAGTTATGAATTTTAGTTCCAGAATTATCTTTTGAAGGTATTTTGTATGTTTCCCTTGAGCAGCAGGGTTGAGAGGTTGAAGATGAAGTGGCTGTTCTGGATTAAAGTAAATGTGACATAGCTATGCAAGCTGGAATTCAAAATCCTATAAGGTTTGTATTGCTATCCTACTTCAAGCTTCTATTTAATTGCCAAGAGTGGGCACTCCCATAAACAAAAGTGACGCAAAGCCCTCGCTTAAGTAATTTTCAACAGTTAAAATAGTGTGAAATAGCCTTAAGCAAGTCTTAAATTATAGCAGAAAACTATTTAACTATGATGGTGATATAACCAGTATAGAAAATGGAAAGCTTACACCCAATATTGAGAACTTGTCCTCTGCTCTGACGAAAGAGAGAGAAAACTAAGAAAAAGTCTTCAGACAATATTTTCCCTAGCCAAAGTTCAATAACCTCCTCAGCTTGTTTTAAAGGACTTTCAGAATACATATTAACCTCAGGGTCAGGAAAAATGAGGAATGGCTCAAAACTCCTTGTTTAGAAGAACATTTTCCCAGTGTACGTAGAGCCATAATGATTTCAAACATTTTGAAACAATAGGTTGAAGACTCCAAGATTTCTTTACTGAAGCACCACAAGCAGTGTTTGTACTCAGGAAGCATTCCAAGATGAAGTTTGGGGTTTTTTAGAGAGTAAATTTCAGCTGCTAAACCAGCTGTATGTCAGACATGCTACACTGCAGAGGTTTAACCACACACTGGGTGGTTATGGCCACACTTAAAATTGCCCAAATTATGTTATCACTCAATGGATGATATAATAGATAAATTAAGTGTTCTAAATTACATAGGCTGTCACACTCACTTCTGTGTGCTTCTTTGCTAGTCAGTAATAAGGTTGGAAAAATTGCTACGTAAAGGATGTAGATATCTGAGGATATCAGAGGAGAAAAAACAGATCCTCCACTATGCTACTACAAGAAATGAGAAGAAACAAAATTGAAAAAGGTGGGGCCAGACAAATTAATGTTACACATTTAATATACAGAAAATACATTTGAAGATTTAAAAAATGAATATGAAAAATAGAATAAACAGGAAGCATAGTGGAACAAGTACAAGCACATTATATTAACAGTGGGAAAATGCTTAAGTGACTGAGTCAAATGCTTTAAAAGTTTCTAAGGGGCTAGAATGAAACTTCCCAAGACAGTTAACCGTCATATCCAAAAAATATATTTTCATGAAGCTCAGCAGTCCTAATACCCAGCCAAAGATGAACAACTTAAGCACTTTGAATAAAACCCTTTTGCTGCTAGACCACCAAAGCTCTATCTGGCCCTCCAAACAGTGGGAGCTAATCCAAGCCTCTTTCAAGGTATTGTCTTTAATGTCAACCATGCTTAAATGTCAACCTATGTGTAGAATATATTTTCCTTTCTGCAAAGTCAACAGGTTTTCAGTATTCTTTATAGTAAGACTCAATTAACCCAGCACCACCTATTATCTAGTTAAAAGCTGCCAATTACTAGTTTGGTTTTTTTTCTCCCTTAAAGTGATCAGAAATACCTCTTCCATGTTAATGCTTATGGTATTATGGTACATGGAACAACAAAAAAATTCTACATTTGAGTTTTGGGCATTCATTGTCACTGCCAAGACACTTGCTGGCATGAAATTTCATCAAAAGATAGTCTACCTACATATTTTCTGCCCTTTTGTGAAAAACAACAGATACTTAAAACAACAGCAAAACAGAAGTTCAGGATGAGTCATACAACAATACATTCTCCTAGAGTCACCAAAGAAAAAATGTGGAGCAAATCTTAAAACATTTATTTCTCTTATTTTATTCAACCATCAAGGTTACAAGAATCAGTCATTGCACACAGTTTTGTGTATATGCCCCATCCACAGAAACACTGAAGGCCAGGTTGGTCATGGCTTTGAGCAACCTAATCCAGTTGAAGATGTACCTGCTCATCGCAGATAGAGTGGACAAGATGACCTTCAAAGGTCCTTTACAATCCAAAATATTCTATGATTTTGTAGCTCACAGAAAACAGACACTATGTGATATTGTAGAAACTGTGTTAAAGTTCTTAATCTATCAAGAGGCCTTTGCAGAGTGCAAAAAGAATGAACTGTCATTTTGAGAACTTTTAAACATATGTAAATCAGAAAGCATTTGTTGTTAGTTTAAAAAAAGAAAAATAATAAAATGTGATATAATTAAAAAATAAAAATGTGAATAACAAAACATAAAGAAAACTCATTGTTCTGTCTACACAGAATGGATGGGGGGAAAATTTTGTTAAAGAAATAAAATGTTTCTTTTTTTGAAATTATTGTATAACAGAATTAGTAGCTCAGAGTGTTCGGCAGTCTGATTCCCAATATCAAACGGTTTGCCAAGCCTTTCTCCCCTTAACAGATTTACCATTATTATGAAGACAGGGATTTAAGATTACCAATGATAAAAATTATCTGATATGCAAATAGTTAACATCTATTCAATTTATTGGAACAATGTAATCTTTACTATGATTACTAAGGAAATTTCAACCAGATGAATATTCCTTTCTTGTAACAATAAAGAAAAAGGAAAAACAACTCCCATTTTCTTCAACAGATTCATTACTACAGATCATTCCCCTGAGAAATATTCCATGCAATCACAAAGGATACCAAAATCTGAATCTTGCCTAAGAGTCAAGAAGAGTTGGAAGGGCTTCAGAATCAGCTTTAGCTCAACAGTGATTTCTGCAGCCAATTAAACAGTGGAATTGATGGTCTCTGAGAATGCCATATGCTGCCCTCTGCTGAAAAGATGATCATTATGACTTGAGGTCTTATGGCTGGAAGGTCTGACAGACGGGAAAAATAAGTGGAGGATCCTCTGATTTCAGGGATGTGGATAATTCCTTTAGGGAGAAAGGAAGATTAAATGCTCACCTGGGCAAAGAAAAATTTCACAGAACATATGGTGTGTATATATATATAAATTATCCTGACAAGAACATGAAGTCAGCAAATTGGTTATTAGAAATGTAACTATTGAGAATTAAATTGATTATATTCATAAAAGTCTTTAAAATGGCTACCTGTCAAGCCATTTAGATCTAACATGTGACATCCTTTAAAGACATTAGAATGTAATGAGGAGAGTCTTTCTGAGTGATTTTTTTTTACCCTGTTCCCTGTGGTTTCTGATTGGTGCATACGTATTTCAAAGTTACTGTGAGAAATTTAGCAATTATACCTCTGTTAGATTAATAATAACATATTTACACTCTGAAATATTTTTAATTTTCACAGACACACATGTTAAAATAGGTGGGAGGGACAAACAACAAAAAAAGGAGATCTGGGCACTTATCTAATGCTTACAGTATAATTTGCTGCATTATGAAAAATATTTAAATTAAAGAGGGTTCTACTACATGACAACCAGGGAAAAATTATTGATGGATCATCAGCTGCCATGTTTGGAATACTGTTGTGTTTGATCATCCGTAGTGATACAGATTTAGTCAGACAAAATATTTATATAATTTTATATATATATATATATAATTATAAGCTCCAGCACCTGGAACATCTCTTCCTCCTCCTCCTCCTGGATGTTGCCTCTACTGTTTCTCTCACGGTTTCACTGTTTTTTCTCCCTCCTCCTCTTTCCGTTTGGTATTTTCTGCCCTTTCCTAAATATGTTGGTGTATTTGGGGAATTGCCAAACACAAGTTGTGTTGGTTTTGCACAGCCTGGTTCGTGGTAGTGGCGGGGGGCACAGAGGGAGCTTTTGTGAGAAGCTTCTGGAAGCTTCCACCATGCCTGGCAGAGCCAATCCCTGATGGCTCTGATGCTGGCCAAGGCTGGGCCAGTTGGAGATTGTGGTCATACCTCTGGAATAACACTTGTAAGAAGAAATCAAAACAAAGTTTGGGCCCCAGTTTTAAGTCCAGCCTGAGTGGGAATGAGAATTTGTGAGAGGAGAACAACATGCAGGCACCAAGGTCAGTGGTGTCCTTGAAAGGCTGCACCCGTGGAAGAGCGACCCACGCCGCAGGAGTTTGAGGGGTACTGCTGTTCATGGGATAGACTCATGTTGCAGCAGTTTTGGGAGGGCTGTTGCTTGTGAGATTGGAACCACACTGGAGAAGTTCACGGAGAACTGTCTCCTGTGGGAGGGACCCCATGGTGCTGCAGGGGAAGGGCTTCTCTCCCCAAGCAGCAAGAGAAACCACAGGTGATAAACTGACCAAAACCCCCACTCCCTGTCTTCCTGCACTATCAGTGGGAAGGAGGGAGGGGTTGTTGGGGAAAAGGTGATTTCAAGGGCTTATTTTACTCTGCATTATCCTCCTCTAATTTTGTTAGTAATAAATGTACTTAATATCTCTAAGCTGAGCCTCTTTTGCCCTGGGAGTGTTTTCTCCTGGTTCTGATCCCAGCTCAAGAACCCTTCATTAAATTTCCTCTCCTCTGCCCAGCTGTAGCAGGGGAGGGTGAGAGAGCAGCTTTCATGGGTGCCTGGCTTTTGGCCAGTGTCAAACTACGACACTTGTCTGGATAGCTGAGCTTTGGCCAGCTCTGGGTCCATTAGAGAGCTGTGCAGGAATACTTGGTCAGTTTTCATTGCAAAATTTGTAGTGTCTTCCTGGGACCCGTATTGCAACCTGTGCTGCTCAACAAATTAATAAATTATGTGAAAGCTGGTCATTTACAATAGAGTTTACTCACTTTTGATGGTAAATTAATAGTTGTTTCAAATATCATTATATTGTCTGACTATGGCAATTAAAAAATCATTATAGACAGGTATAAATTCACAGACCAAATGAAAAATAATTCTAGCTTTACATACACAGTGAAAGACTCTGAAGTATATACTCTTAAATAGAAAGATCTTTGGAGTTAGAGCACTCTCTGGAAATATCAGGAATATGCTTAATAGTAGTTAAAAAAAAGGCAAAGAGAAAAATTATTATGATTACTGTTATTGCCACAGAATACATAAATGGCACAGCTCAATCTAAATAGGGTGCATAAATCTGGTGGTCCCTCTTACCACAAAAATAATGTAATATAATTGGATAAGGTACAGAAAAGGATAAAGAATAGATCAAAGTTGACCAATTGTACAGTTTCTGTACAAAGAATGACCAGAATTATTTAGCCTAGAAAAGAAATAGGAACACACCAGAGACCATACATTAAAACTGGCATTAAGAACATGAAAGAAAAACATTTTTACTGTCTCTCCCCATAGAAGCAGTAGGAAAAAAATAAGGGAAAATAGCTAACAGAAGATTCAAAATAAACAGAAGAAGATAATCCTTCAAAAACATCCACAGAACCAGGGATGCTAAATTTCACTCAAATATTATCAAATTATTAATGGAGAAACAAAATTCTACTAAGGGCTATGAAATTAAAAATCTCTAAGAAAAATATCTCCCTAATTCAGGAGATCTCTAAGTTCTGATTCCCAGACCAAGATCTATACAACTTAGATCAAAAATGTACATCTGAAATAGAGAACTTTGACTCAGTGGCTCAAACATAGATATTTCAGACATCTAGCGTGTCTGAGACCTGGGACTAGCAGACATGAGACTAGAGGAAATGAGTTCTTCTGGAGTGACAGCTGGAGGCTAGCTTAAATGTGGCAGGATATTTCAAATAGCACTAGACACTTCTATTTTGGTTATTAAATCCTACCTTATATGCTAAAAGAAGTAGCTCAGGTTTACAGACTCTCAAATGTCAGTTAAATGCATTTCCATTTATAAGAGTTTGGTAGCCAGTAAACACACCTTTCATGTCAAAGCATGCTGTTGGTGCCCTTCTCAGTCAAAAAACCTCTGATAATTTATGTTTATTGTCTAAGTCCTGCTTATCAGCAAACTATAGCAGCTGATTTTTTATAACAACTACATCCAAACTACATCCATTTGCACTGTGTAACACTATACTTATTTTTAAAGTCCTCTTAGCATTTAATACTTTTCCAAAGTTTATGTTAAGAACAGATAAGTAGTTATTTATCAGAGATGAAGATTTCATCAGCTACCACAGTTACCTTGGTACATTAATACAATGCTATTGGGATTACACATCATACATTCAAAATAGACTCATATCCACCAGTTGAGAAGTAATTCTGCCTCCCTGTACCATTGACTAACAACACTATGGTACTTCATGAACATTCACTATTCTTTCCCAGGAAACTCCAGGTTCAATTGATGCTCAGGAGGAATCTGCTCTGATCGAAAACCATGATTGTAAGTAGAATTTTTATTTCATTTGCTGCAGCACCTGGAAATTGTGTAATAAACAACTGCACAATTGAAAAGAAGGTATCATGATCTAAACAAGTGATAGCTTCCCTGGAAAACTTGGATTGTGTTCCCCTGCTGCATGCCTTAATAGCATTGATAAGGCACTTAAATGGAGCCTTTCTGAGGCATCATTAATTGTGCCCACACATATCCCATTCCAACTTATTCCTTAAATATCTTTTGCAAAAATTCTGATAACATAGTTGTAAATGTAATCCAGGGGAGTTCTGGTTTCAACATATAGAAGTTAAAATACAGCATATAATGGTAAGTACTCTGAAAAATTAGGTTATAAGGTTTATTTTTTTTTTTTCAATTTGTATATCCTGGATTATTTTATATGGATAAGACCACTTTCTTTCCTCCCTCATTTCTCTAGAAGATTATAGAAATAAAATAATTAAGGTTATGAAGACTCAGACATTGAGCAGCATGAAAATGCAGTATTTCAGACTTCAGAGCAAAAATGAGCAACACAGATGGTAGAAGGTTACATGTCAAATGACAGGCCAACAAAGCTGAAATACAGTTGTAACTGAGACTGTATTTAATATCTACATATTTAATCTCAATTGCACAGATTGCAGTCAGGGAGTAAGAACTGGAACTCATTTAACTGTCAGGGAGCAAGGAGCTCAAGAGTGTCTGGTCATGGAAAAAGTACTGGATGGACATGAAAAGGAGTCTAGAAAGAGCATTCTGACAAAGAGGCAAAGAATGAGAAGTCTTGGAGTAGCTGGGCAAAAACTGGGAAAAAGAAGCCACAAGGAGAAATGAGATAAACACTCATTGTATTTTAATACCTGTACTATATCAGAAAGCCTCTGCCACATGGAGAGTATGAAGGAAAATTTGCCAAGATGTTAGCAAAAGGTGAGACTGGACATGGCTATAAATGAGACTGAAAACCGGGAGAAGTATAGGGAGTAAGAACTAGAGGGGTTACATAGGAAATGTGGAGCTGTATATGCAAAGCAGAAAGGAGATTTGACTAAGACAATAGATACGCAGGCAAATGAAACTCTTATACTTCTCATCTCTCAGTTTCAGCTTCTCAGCCTAAAGCTACCTTCCAAAAAGTCCTTTTCACAATTACTTTCAACTTTATCCTCCAGTTTCCGTTGAGTTTCTCTCTCAATCTTTTAAGACTCAGCAGACGTGTTGTTTTCAACCTCAAGCTGATGCAAGCACCAGCAGCCAGGCCAGGGCTCGCAGCAGCCCAGCTGAAAAGGATTGCATTGCAAATCACAGAGCTGATGCCTCATTGCTATTCTGGCTCAGAACTGCTTTAAGAAAATTTATTCTGAGTCAGAACTAGTTCAGGAGGAATGGCCCAGGTACAAACTGATGAGACAACTGTATATCTGGGGTGGATGCACAAGCTCTTGTTAGATGTAGGAGATGCAAAGGGGAGAAATATATTCGGCTGCCAGCTCTTACAATTACAAACTATGAAAGTATAGAGCATGCTTAGTGATTATGATAGAGAATTAGAAATAAAGTTCCAGGAAGTCTCTGCTGACTATACATATGCTGAGCACACAAACCCCAGTTTTTCAAAAGATAATAAATCTTGAAGAAAGAGAATGGGGAAGAAAGAACCAATGTGGAAGCTTTGGGTAGAGACTTCTGCAAACAGTAAACCAAGTCATACTCCTGATGTAGCAGCTAGTCCCATGTCAAAGCACAAGAGACACAAAGTATTTAAATTAAAAATCGCAATTTTAAAAATTCTTTTCCCCCCCTTCTTTTTAGTTTCTTTTTACTAAATGACTGGGCAATTTTTGCTCTAATGACCATAACAAACTAGCTGAGGCAGACATTAGCATGAAAATTTTTGCATCAAATTTTTAAACTTAGGCAAGTTTCAACTAAATGAAAATGGGCCTGTAATATTACTCATCCTATATCCATACCTGTCACACTCTTCCTTGGGAAATACTGTTCCTTTGCAAAGACCAAACTATTTGTAATTATCATATGATTCTGTCTTTTGAAAGGAAATATTTTAGAAACATTTTACCACATGATAGGTAATAACTTTATCCTTAATGCCATCCATTTTTTAACTTCACTTCAATGCCTGTCTGTAATACTGGCATAACTTACAATGAAGATTCCAGATGGATATTTGTACCGCAAAACAAGTTTAAAAGTAATTTAATCATATTCTAGAAATTCTTTAAGGTCTAACTTTTGAAAAATGCTTAAACATTCATTACTCGCCAGAAGAAAACACACAAATGTGAGAGTATTTTTTTTTTCAAGAAATAAGGAAGTCTCTTTTTTTAAATGGTGGTTAGAAAAACTGGAAAAAGCTTGCATCATCGTCTTGGTGGTCAAGAGGTGCCATTGAGAGGTCAAAGTGATTCTTTCCTCTGGTTAAGAAATAAAAGAAGATACTCTGAAGTACACTGATGAACTCATGCCTCTACTCAGTTTTACATGAAATACTTACACATTCATTCTGGCAGACAGAAAAAAATCACTTTCTCTCTATGCAGTAAAGGTATTCTCATGGAGAGTAGGAAAAGTAAATTTGTCTTTCCTGACACAAAGGAAGAAAGTGCACTAAGATCTCCCACATCTGAGCTGAACATTCTAACATGTGAACTCTCACACAAAATAGGTAGGGCAACACAACTATCATTTACATCATCAGTCCGGTCCTTCCATTTCTTTTTAATTTTTTCTACTTTTTCTGAAGGCTGTTGTTTGGGTAAGTCCGTCCCAAACTGTGATTTGCTTTAAGTAAGCCAAAAGCAGAGACCTAGACTGCATTTAAGCAAACAAAAAAAAATGCAGTAGGTCTCTGATTTTTTAAAAGAAAGCTTCTTCCAGAATTAGTAGCCTAAAAAAGACTTAGCATCAAGGAAGAATGCAACAACGTATAATTTAGTGTCACTAGAGGTGACAACAGAGCTGTAAACTACAAACACCTAAAAGCTTACAATACAAGCTGTCAAGCAAAGAACTCCCTGCAGGTTTAGACCATCTGGATAGCTCCAAACTTTTCTTAATCTCAGTCAAAAAAGAACATGAACATGGATGTATAAACAGTGAAATCTCAAACAGGAATGGAGACATGACTTAGCATCAGCTACTTAGGTATTCAAGTAACATATCCAACTTCTGCATCCACAAATCAAAAATAACGTCAGTAAGTAGCTAAGTGTTCACAATATAACCATCAAAGTACTCAAAAACATGCCCTAAAGTGAGAGAATCAAGAAATTTCACCTTTTTAGTATAATGGATAGCTATATTACAGTCTATAAATATATACACAGGAAGACAAAATTCATTTAAATCTCACAGACGGAAGCATAACAAGACCCAGGGGTTACAAACTCAAGACAGACAAACTTAGAATTAACATCTTAATTACCAATGATGAGTACCTCATTGAAAATTGTGACAGACACTCCCATCCTTGAAGTATGCTTTTTAAAAAGAAAGGTAGAGAGGTTTTTTATCTTTAGAGAGACATGACCTAGTTCAAATGGGAAGAAACTAAGACAGCCATGAGGTCTCTGTTGTACAGTATGCCAGGCTAGATGATCACAGTACTCCCTTCTGGCTTTTTAATCCATGAAACTGTGTACATTTCCATTTCAATGAAACTGCATCTTTCAATGAGCATTTTTTAAAGGAACAGCTTTCCAGTGAGCTCTAGTTATGCCTTGAAGGCATAGCACTCTTTTGGTGGAGGCTTGTGAAAAACTTCTGGAGAGCACAATATGGTGTTACTCTGAATGGAGGAAGCATTCAGTCCTTTCTGAGGCAGAGCTGGGACCAAGTACAGAATACAGTAGAAACTGCTTTGTTTAACATATTAATTTGAAAATTAACTCTTTGCAGCATCAAACTTAAACTGAATCAGTTTAAGCCCCCGGTTCTACCATCATTTCACGAATTTCACAATTGCTTGGCATAACCTAATTTTTTGGTTGTAGTTACCAGATACTTTCTCTTAAATCACCATAGAATGGGGGGGGGAGTGTCTAATTGTGTTACACTGGAATATGTTTGGATGGGGACTTCTGATTTCATTTCTTCAAATAGGAATTCTATTTTTGTGCATCAAACTACATGGAAACCTGAACCAGAAAAAAACAAATGAATAACATTGGGCAATTCACACAGAATATTTTTTATTGCACCAAGACAAATCACTAGGGCAGACACAGCCTTCAGAGACCCTCTGGTTATGGAAATCTAACCAGTTCATTATTTTGCATTTGACTTAAACCATCACTTTATAATATTAGATAATAAAAGATTTTTTTTTTTAATCCACCTCACTATAGGATTTTGGAGTTTTGAAGTCACTTATTTTGACAGCTAGGAATAAATTTAAACTAATCTGCTTTCAGTACAGGGCAGAGAATGTTACTTATTCATATCTATTTCATTTTCTTACAGCAGTTTCCATTTCATTAATATGTTCTTGTGATTTTTATTATCTCATTTCAGATGTGTAAGGAATCAGACAAAAAATAAAAAAAGTTGAAGATAATTCTGACTGCTGACACACAGAAGTAAAACTATAGATCCTTTACATGAAATTAATTCTTTCTGCAGGTAATAAAACAAAGTGTAGAAACCTACAAGTTCAATGACATAATAGCAGCTTAAATGCAGTTACCCAATAAACATAGTGTATAAAGTCTTAAAACACAAGCATATCTTAAAGGTAGAAAGGATAATCAGAATAGTTTACTACCTTCTGAAAAGATCTCATTATTTTGTGAGTCAATCTCTGACTGCAATTCGTATGTGTGCATGCACTATAATCACATTTAACCTTGAGAAAATCCTGCATCTGTTACATGCTTTCAACAGGGGGTACTTGCACTAGTAAGTCTGAAAACCAGATCTGACTTTATACTTCCTGTGATGCCAACACCACCTCATGCAATTATTTGTCTGCTTTTAGATTAGTGTTTGTGAATAACTTCTTATGCCAGCTATGAGTTGTTATCTTTTTGTTAATATTTTTCATCATCATATATGTAGAGGTCACTGTAATGGAAAGGGCAAATCATATAGAAAATATCTGTAGTCATGAATAAAGTGTTTGAAAATAACACTATTTCTTTTTCACTGTTTCATCCACAATGTTACCTCTCACAGTCTGACCTCAACTGTGTAACAATACCTGATGAGAGTATAAGAATAGCGACAACCACATGTTTCTCCATAATTGCTGTTTGTCAGCCATTTCTTCAGCATTAACAACGTTTCAGACAACTCAAGGTCAACTATATCTTATGCTAAGGAAAAACACCCTTCCTATCAAAAGAAATGGGCAAGCCAACCAAATCCATTCCCAGCTTCCAGATGAGTGCTTGATTCTGGCTCAGTTTTGTACCCACAACTAAGGAAAGCAAAGCCATTGAGTAAATTCTGCCAGTATAAAATGCCAATCAAAGCAATTGAAAATATTGCCAATACTGTTCTCCCTTTTATACTCAACTCTGTGTTTTTGCACAGTGTTTTAATTCAGAGAATTAAACTAGTGCCCTGAGATGACCTTCTTTATAGATCTGACCTTAAAAATGTTCTAGAGGAGGCTGATATGAAGACAATTCTCTAACAATTTCTAGTGTATACTGAAAAGTATTAAATTACATATCATCAATTTTCCAACTTCAGTCTTACTACATTTACCATGGAAACAGATAAGAAATATTAACCTAAAAATAAATTAAATAATATGGTGTTACAGATTTGATTAAGACCTGTACTAGGCACACAAAGGTTGAAGAATTTAGTCAAGTATTGTCTTAGAAGAACTGCATGCAAAAGAAACAAAAATAAGATGAAATCAATTTAGAGAGAGCTTTGCAAGGAAAGTAGCCATAGCAGAATTTCTTGGGGAGCAGGGGCATGATCTGCCCCTGAGCAAGTTGGACAACCCAGCCTGAACCTAAGTAAAGGCCTGAGTAAAGGCCTAAGCCTGTGTCGTCTTTGAAATTATTTTAAGGTATGCAAAAGATGAAAGTAATTTGCTTGTGTAATAACAGATGTAGCTGTAGGTCTCAATGCCTGAACCACCTTAACTACAAAGTAAACAGTGTTTAATCACATTTTTTCTATGCTGTACACCAATAAGGGAATGCTTGAGGATGTAAGCAATACTGAAATGTATGTAAGCAGCCATTTGAAGCAATAAAGTGAGAACAGTATGTAGCTGTATCGGTGTGATTAACATTTCTTGGCTGGCTCCTCGCTGGGGTCCCTCTTCACCCATATATCACCAATTACAAAAATAATGTATCTTGGGGATGTAAATAGGAATTAGTTTGCCTTTTTCACCAAGTGCTGGGTAAAACTGTATGAAAGGAAGTATTCTATAGTTTGATTTCTCTTGCACTAAAAGGATGAGATTTTATTAATTCTACATAACTAGATATTTCTAACAAAAAAATTTGTTGTCAAAAAATTTTTTGTAGGAAAATTAAAACAAACCCATGAAAAAGCTGTCAGCTCAGGTTAGAAAGCATAAAAGAATATTGCTTTATTCAAAGATGTAAATGCCATTCTAAAAAAAACTTTCGATTCTTTTTCATTAGAAAATCACTTTCAAATTTAATACTGGACTATTCATCCTTTCTGTGGAGTACTAAAGGACAGGACTAATGTATTCCAATCTTTTGATGGAAGATTTTTAAAGAAAGATTTAGAAGGGTCTAATGCCATGAAGCATTTGGCAAGAACATCAGTTGACCTTATGCACCAATTGTTTCATGTCTTTTGGCGCTGAAGCTGTTTTTTCTTCAGCTCCACAACATGACCCCTGTTTCACTGCCAAAGCAGACCTTGACATTAAGAAAAGAAATTCTGGTGGCAGCAGATTTTAGGGCATCAAAAATGGCAGATTCAACATCATCGGTCTCATGAGAACATTGCAGTATGCTGATGGAATTTCCCCCCAAAAATTGTTCAATATCAACCCATGGTTGCTCATAAAAATTGTGCCATCTACTTTTCTATTGCAATGCCATTCAGATTGATAAATTCTAAAACTTGCAGAAATGTATCTGGTTTTTTTCCTAGCTGAAGAACTATTGGTAACAAAGATGCATGTTTCAACAGGCAGACATCAACTAATGAAGCTTGACACCATGGTAAGCACACTATTATAAGAAACCTATGAAGTTTTAGAGAGATTAAGTGATAAGAGTTACAAGCTCTGCTCAGTCCAAGTTCCAGGTTTAGAATTATGATGTGCATTAACCAAATTTGTTTGGGCTCCATACAACAAGGTTTAAGTCTTTCCATTATAATAATTCAGTGTATAATTAAATGACAGATTAACCTTAGCTCAGTCTCTTCCATGTATTAAAAAAAAAAGAACATTCTGATGACAGAAAATCTAGGTGTAAAGATATCATTATAATTAAATCATGTAGCACACTAAATGCGTAACATATAAAATATGTTTGTTGAATCTACCTGTTGTTTCAGCTACTGTGAAGTGACAGTCTACCAACAGAATCTCAATGTTTAGAGCTCTTTGACTGACCATGTAATCACTGAAGGTCCCAGTGTTATGCATAAGTGAATACATAACAGAGAATAGGAAGGATCAAAAAGATGGCAACACAAACCGAAGAGGAAAAAGATTTAGAGACAACAAAGACAAACACAACATTACCTCTAAAAATTTCTTGCTTGTATTAAATTTAATTATTTGAAGTTTTGTATATCTACACAGTACTCAGGAAAATATATGCCTATAATTATACATATTTTGACTGTATCTCATCTTCCTGACACACTTCTGTTTGGGTCTCAAGCTCACTGAACACATGCTTAATTTTAATGTGTGTGTAGCTCCAGCCAAGTCACAATGAGGTGTTTGGTATATGGGTGTCTTTAGTATGTAGCCTCTCTGAAACGATGATGAAAGGAATCATCATTTCACATCTTTATACAAACATCTCCTAGAGTAAAGTAGTGACTTAGTGTGGGACATTGAGGCAATTATAAGCTTAATTCAATTGTTCAACAAGCTAAACAACTAAACTAAATAAGAGTAGTATGTTTACATTGTATAATACTGTTAAACATGTATAAAAATATATCTTCTCTAAAGAACAATTATCAGGTTTTTAAAACCCTTTCTAAAGCAGAAAAAAATATTATCCAAGGTATTTGTTTGTTAGATTTCTGTTGAAATTACATTAGAAAATTCCTTCAGCAACACTTAATGTAATGCAGCTATTCCAGAATAAGAGGAGATACTTGCTCAGCAGGGTGCTGATACTGTGAAGGGAATACAGATTTCTCTACATTATCTTTTCCAGTGTTCATTAGAAGCACATAATACAACTACCTGGCAGCATACATACTCTATTCAATATTTTGAAAGGGAAGAATAGAAAAGTTATGCAACTCCAAAAGTGTGATCAATTCATGTGATGCAGGAGGGGTGTATTGCACCTGTAAGTGATAATAAGTCCTTTTTCCTAAAATTCCCTTTTTAATTTGTTAAGCACAGTAAGGATCTTCCAAAATTCTTCCCTTGTCTGCCCCTTCACAATTACAGCAATAATCACAGCACACCTAGAAGTATAGAATACTTCTAGGTATAGAAGTATAGTAGTATATAAGTAGTCTTTCATCTTCAAATGTTTTGCCTTTACAAATTTATTCTACAGCTAGGCTGAGGCCATATGAGAAACATGTAAATCATCACTAAAAACATCTTGGTGCTCTTACTGTCTTCTATGTCAGCTGGGCATCAGCAAAGAAGTCAACAATTAATTCAGTACTCATGCTTTTATTCATGACTGCACTGACTTACAGCAATGATGAAATAATCTTGATTTTATGGAAAATATGCATTGGAACTAAACTGCACACTTAATATTTTCTGAAATAAATCTGACCAAAAGTATGAAGCAGACTTATTGTTTCTACAGGAGTCCTTTCAAAGTGGATGTGAAGAACATAATTCTCCTCTCAGCAAAGCTTAGCTAAGACGGTAAGTAAAGAACCAACACACCTTGGAATGCATTGCATCAAACTTTCAGTATGCATGACACTGGAGCTTTTCCTCTGCTAATTTACTCCAAAGGAAACCATTAGAAGACATTTCTTCTATAAGCTAATACAGCATTACTTCACTGGAAAACACAATTTACAATGCCCTTTATTGCCAATGTTTGTTACCCAAGATTATTGGGAATATATGATCAGAAATAGTGAGTTTAATGAAACATGTAGTAACTTTAGCTGAATTTACAGGATCACAGAATGTCTGAGGTTGAAACAGGCTTCTGGAGGTCATCTGTTCCAACTCCCCAGCTTAAGAAGGGCCATCTATTCTGCTGCAGTCATGCAACAATCCCACCACATCTCAATGATCCCAACAAAATAATATCCCTGCAACTGCACATAAATCTCTGATTTTCCTCATATTTATTCTCCACTCCAGTGTACAGACCACCATAGAGGCACGCCAGCATGCTGATTTCTCAGAAAGAGTCTGGGTTGTTGGTTGTTTTCCATAATGCTACTTTTCCATAAAGCACTTCCTTGTTTACACACAAATGCTTCAAATGCCCCCACTTTAGCCTTGTTTTGTTAATTTTGTGCTCCCTTCCATTCACACCACCCCAAGCTTTTTGCTGTTAACCCTGACCATCGTTGTCTCACAGGGCTGGTAATACTCTTGCGCTTGTTGACATGGGTATTGGAAAGCCCTAAATATCAGGTCAGACATTCTGCTGGCAAAGACACCATTGGCCTGCTCATGGGGTGGATTCCAACCTCTTCCAAGTCAGCGTTGATCCTCAGGCAGGGTCCCTTGGTCACAGAAACCCAATCTCAACAGCTCTATAACCAAACCCTGATTGCAGTATCCTTACAGCCCTCTCTTTCCTTGCAAGATTAAGAACAAGAGCTGGGCCCCCACATTTCTGACTATATCCTCAGAGCTCTGCAGTCAGTTTTGATACCCTCCAGGGTGGCACCAGCAGTATCACTGGTACCCACACTGAAGAACACCAGTCACAGGTCTGGACAAGCTTTGGCAACACAGTCCCGGATCCAGATCTCAGCCAAGGAGAAAACTTCTCTACAGGTTGGGTTGGCAAACTCCCCACTGCATGGAAGATCCCACTTCTGTCACTCCCCATTTCCTCCTATCAGCCTTGCACAGCTCAGGGTTGGCTGGCCCAGAAGCTTAGCTGGAAAGCACACCTGGATCCTCCCCAGCTTTGAAGAATCTCTTTTTACTTCTGCCAAAGCCTGTTTTCTGTTGCTGGGTATCCAGTGAGCAACCACATTCTTAACTCCAGAACTAACACTTCCAACTTTCCAGATACTGATTAGTTAATCTCTTATAGAAGGCACAAACCTGCATTTTTCTTTCAGAGAAACTACATCACAGATTATGCACATGGAATATATTTAATTTTTGAACATTATTGATTAAGAGGGTGTTAAAAGGACGCTTCCTGTATTATATTGATACTCTGAGCTACATGATTTATTATTTCTATGAAAGGGCTTTGGTTACTAGACAAGCATTTATTATGAGGGTATAAAAATAACTAAAATAAACAAAATACTCTAAGTATATTCGACATTGTAAACTTAGTTTTGTATAGTGGGTATTCCAAAGAATTAATGTTTGATATATGAGCCAATTAGACAAAAAGAACCATTCAATTTACTTTATAACAAATACATTTTATTCAAAATGTCCTTGAAAGCAACTATACGCATCCTCAGTGTATCATGTTCCTCCCTATGTACTCTAATCCTTGCCAATGAAATTAGTCTTTATTGATTTCCTAGCTCACTAACAAAAATGTCAAAAGAGAAAAGATAAATGAAAATAGTACTGACCTCAGTTCTTCAGTTTTGTACTTTTTGTTCCTCTTTACATATATGACAACTTTATTCATAAAGTCACTTTTTGTGCCTTTTTTTTCCAATGTTCCAGTCTGTCTAACATAGTATTTAAGAACATTAGGGCCTCACTACAATTTTTACTATTACCTGCTGAGGCTTACCTTTTGTTAGTTTAATGCATTTTAATACTGCACAGACCAGACTGGAACTATCCTGCAAATTTTAGGTTCATCTCCATCACTTGGAATCTGGACCCACGTCACTTGGCCCAACTGAACCCCACGGCATCCCCATGGGCTCACTCCTCAAGCTTGTCCAGACCCCTCTGGATGACATCCCATCCTTCAGGCATGTCAGCAGTACCACACAGCTTGGTGTCAACAGCAGACTTGCTGAGGATGTACTCAATTCCATTGTGTCTGTGTCACTGATGAAGACATTTAATAGCACTGGCCTCAGTACAGATTCCTGAGAGACATCACTTGTCACCAGCATCCATCAGGATGTGGAGTCATTGAACAACTTTGCATTATTCTTGTATTTTGTCGTGTCCCAGTGTTGGGACTCAAACTCTTTCATTTGCTGCCAACTCTTTTTTAATTGCACAGTTGAAGGGACAAAAACCCCAAAATTCCCCAACCAAAAATGAAACAAACTCCATTCTTATTTTCCTTAAGTTCTTCTAAGAAAATCTGTCATTTCCTTCAGTTGCACTGTTTTGTTTGCTCACAAATCTGTGAATTTTAGAGATAAAATATTCAAGGAAGTTTATAAGATCTTTCAATATAGCCTCTTCAGAACCCTCCCTATCTTTTGTTACTTTTTAGCAATTAGAGATTGGGTCTGGGTTGTTGTTTTTTGTTGGTTTTTTTTTTTTTTTAATTAAGAGTATTCTTCAGCATTCAAGAAACTCATGAGATTACTTTAGATTTTACTTGTAGGTCATACAGCTATTCATTAGATAAGAAGAAGAAGAAGTATCTTGTAAAATATTCTTTAATTACTTCATTTTTATTAGAAATATTAATTTGTGCAAAGTTCGCTTAGAGTGCCCATGTTTGATAATGTGGAAAGATGTGCAAATAACAATAGAAAAAATATGTGCAGTTATACTATGAATCTTAATCCTGTCTTTGAAAATTCTTCTAATTTTTGGTCACCTAAACACACACACAAACAAAAAAGGTAAAAAAAGAGCAATTCAATGACCGAACATAAGCGAAAAAAGGCTTAATTACTTATCTGTTATGTAATTAGGATGACATTGAAGGGAATCAGAGCTCTCTACAGAACAATAATGTAGCCAACTATACAGAAACACATACACATATCTACAAATATGTGACTTACCCTATACTTCTGCATAATACATACATTTGGTAACAATTAGGTCCTGCTACTTTTCCAGACCACAGCAATAAGTCTGGGTCTGCCAGGGAACTGCTACACAAACAACTTTCAAGTTTCTCTTTAAATAGTTTCTCTTTCATGTGCTACATTTTTGCCAACACTGTATCAAATACAGAAACTTTGTACTTAAAGTTCTCAGGTAAATTAACAGAAAAAATAGCTAAGCACATTCAAGAAGAAGCCCTGGGAACTTCCACATCCAGTCTCAAGTGTTTTCCAGTTGTTATGATATTAAGACAACTTAGGATTTAACAAGCTATGCTTTATAGAATCACAGGATGGGTGAGGTTGGAAGGTACCACAGTGGGTCATCTGCTCCAGCCTGCCTGCCCAAGCAGGGTCATCCTGGAGCACACGGCACAGCTCTGCAGATGGTTCTTCAACATCTCCAGTCAGGGAGACCCCACAACCTCTCTGAGCAATCTGTTCCAGGGCTCAGTCACCTGCACAGTAGAGTCTTCTCCAGATGGAATTTCCCTGTGCATCAGTTTCTGCCCAGCGGTTGGTTGTCCAGCAGCCAGCAAATCCTTCCCTGCAGAGCTGCTTTCCAGCAGGTCAGCCCCCAGCCTGTGCTGGGGCTGGGGTTACTCTTCCCCAGGTGCAGAACTCTGCATTACTTTTCTACAGATTGCCTTGTCTGGAATTGCAGAACCATGTCACACATATGTGCTATTGAGATTCAAGAATGAAATCTCAAACTTGAATATTTCCCCTTAGTACACAATTTGTATACTTTTTTTTTCCTTCGTGCTGTTCCTTTCTATAAAAAAAAAAATAGAGACTTTGACAAACCAAAGGTGCTTATTTATTTCTAAGTGTTGAAGCACTGAAAGAGGTAACATCGCAATACACATTAAAAGATTTATTTTACTTTCCAGTATATTTGATTTTCAAGCCAACTATAAGAAGCTAGCATGGAAGAGCTAGAAAAAAAGGCACTTGAAGATCAAAAAGGGTAACTGTGGCAACCTTATAATTTCTTAAGTCATACCATCAAAATTTTTTCTAAAAAATAACTAAAAGTTAAAAGGCATAAGATGGAAATATCAGAAAGCTTAGATTTCAATATGTAAAACAGAATCTCCATTATACTCAGTTTTTAAAAAGCAGTGAGAAAGCACTAAGTCCACTCAATGATTTCCAAAAATAAAACATATAAAAGTCACTTTCATTGATAAAAGTGGTAAGAAGCTTTAGTCACACAACTGACACAGTCAGAAAAAAAAGATATTGCAAGAAAAGTCACAGAAATTTATAAGTATGCAAGACTGCTTTTTTTCTTGGAAAATTAATTTCAACATATATCATATAAAATACTCCCCCAAAATACACTGTAAATGCCTGTGATACTGTAAAAGGCATATTTCTTTAAGTGTTTTTCAGGTGAAGAATCCTAGAAAATTTTAAGAATATGGATAATGAACAGTTCTTGCATGTAGAGTTTTATTACTCTATAAAATTTGCACATGCATGCATCAGTGAATCCAATTTAAATAAACACATTTTTCTGCCTATTTTTTCAAGGCTACATTGTAGGTAGTGCCTGCATATTTACCTGTATAATTATAATATTCCCTAACTCTGAACCATTAACCACAATGTAAAACATAGCAATACAAAATAATGCTCAACACAAGATCTTTGGATCTGCTAACCTGTATTTCAGTGTGCGTGGAGTCTCATTCTCTCTGATGGATCACGACTGGTATGTGAATTTCCATTCTAGATTGACTGCTAAATTTCTTGACGAGGTTATCAGATTGGGGCATTTAAATTCAGCCAAAGCAGCAGATGTTTTGTGTTAGTTCACTGGCTATTCATGAGCACATATAACAGGTATCTGAGGAGTTGTTATCGAAGATGATTCTATTAAAGTACTCCTACCAACTGTCAACTTTTTACTATTTATCACTTCAAGTTTGCAGATATATTCCAATATTTTTTCTTCTCCTAGATTAAGAAAATTGATGACACAGAGAAAACATAAAATGATATAATTTCAGCAAAAATTTCTAAAGATTTCTAAAGCAATAAAAAAGAAACCTGATGCTTTTTAAAAGCTCAGAAAATGTCTCCCTGGCAATAATTGCTGATTTTTTTTTTTTTTTTACTATTGATTATTAAATAATTGAGGAAAAGGAAAGGATTATTTGGGGTGAGGAAAGTGAATAATCCACTGCAAAATAATAAAATAATCACTTGAAAAAAGAAAACAGTGAATAATGTAGACCACAAAATAATAGAGATATGAAGAGCAGAGGACAGTAAGGAAATAGGAATGCAGGGCATGTGGTTCAGTTTTATAGGGTAAGAGTAGAAAGAAACATCAGTAATAGCTTCCCATCAGAAGCTCTTACTCCTAAAAGCCTGGCACCTGACCTGATTCTTCAGGATATGGATCAGGTTTCTATGAATAAGAAATAATGAGTATATTTAAATTAGTTTAAATGAAAGAAACACCATATCTTTACTAAGACACCAAGCTTGGCAGCATTTTTTGTAGACTCTGAGAGAACAAAAAGCTCCTTGAACCAAAGACTATTGTGTCTTTTTACATGGTTTCCTGAAAAAAATGAGCTGCTTTGCTCAGCTCCTCTTGATCACTTCCAGTAACCAATTCCATCTAAGTCCAATACATGGAAAAAGGTCTCAAAGATTTAACATTCCTACAAACTCTGTGAAAGCAGATAGCTGCATTGGATGTCTGCTAGCTACAAGAAATAGAAAATGCAACATGAATACAACTTTTACTTAGTAGTGTAAACCTCACTTCTCTAAAGACCCCCCTTTTCAAATGGATTCTCTCTTGTTTAAGTTTATATTGCGGCCTGAGTATAACTCAATTAAAATATCAGCTCACAAATCCAAACCCATAGGCAATATAGATTAATTTAGTCTTACAGGACTATTTCTTATAGCAAAACTCTAATTCAAAGCATCAAACCAATATGCTGCTCATTCCACTCTCTCCTTCTCCTTGGCATGCAGCCCACCACTCTTTCTTCTTCTCCCTTGTACTAAGAATCTGGCATTCCTGCCTGCAGTGTGGCTCAGCACCCACTGGCTCCCCCAATCATCCCTCTCAGACTATTGAACAACCTGGTAGTTAAAACGTGCTACATGAAAACACAGATGTGATCACACTTAGGGATTTCTGCAGATCTTAGTGCTGCCCATCTGCACTGAGAGCGTACCAAGAACCTCTCCCAAAACATATCAGACACCTCCAAAGATGAAGGCAGCATTTCAGTGCCACCCTTTTTATCACTAGATTTTAACAGACATTGAGGAAAAGAAAGAGTGCAGTGGTCGCACCAGGTAGCTACATGCAAGAACCTGAATTTAAGGGGAAATTAAGATCATAGTAACATATATGTGCTGAGTTTAAGGGGTGAGATGGTTTAGGCAACTGTAAGAGCACTGATTTCCTGTGCCATTTTCTAGAATTTATGCACCAAACTTCCACAAATCTCATTTTAATAACCAAGACAGGCAATCTAGTTCTCACTGCTCTTGATCATCAAGAATCATGCAAATTAAAAAATGTCCAAAAATGGTATGGAATTGGAGTATCTTATACATCTTCTACTTTTTCTAACATTCTGCCAAAAAATGCTGCAAATAACCAGTGAAATGTGTAATGTGTAAGGAAATGTGCATTTTGCTACTACGCCACACTGTTTTCTTTGCAATAGGAAGCTCATCTATTGTTTGGATCAGATTTTAGGTATAACAGTTGCTTTAAGAACATTTGAATGGGATCAGATCAAAAGTCCAACTGGCTCAGTATATAATATAGGTTGCAACAAGACAGGGATCATATCACTTCTGTCATTATTGTAACTTAATGCAGAATTTAAATGGGAAAAAATCTCATATCAGACTGTTGTATGATACTGGGCATCCCATGACAATTTACTTGGCTTTACTAACAATCTTTACAGTTGAGCTGGAATGAGAGAAAGTTCATAAACAGTGTTAACACTGGTAAAATAGAATACTGCTTTATCTTATCAACTAATAATATTTTGTGAAGCATTAACATTTTGAACCTCCAGTTTCAAAAACCTACTATTCAAAATGAATATGGAGAGAGACTGCAATTTGTATTTGCAACAGTGTATACTGGGAAGACATTCCAAATATTCCTTCAGAGCAAGGTATGTCCTGAAGCAGAAGTAGACAGCAGTATTGCATCACCACAAAGCTGTGTTCAATTTAGCTGCTGTGCTAAGATGTACAATACAGCAGCTCAGAAAAAACAATATGCTAGTTCAGTGATATTATTTTTGAGATCCTTGCTAGTGTACCTGCACTTCAAATATAACACAACCAGCTTGACTGACCCTCGGTTTAGGGTCAGGAAAAATCTTGTGGGTTAATTATCAGACTGTTTATTTATAATGGATAGGTGGATTTTGTGTAGCTGTGATTATCTCATATATCTAGCTCATTTCTTGCTAATAATAGCTCGCTCTAAGAAGTATTAAGATACAGTATTGATTTCAAAAAGATTAAACCACTGTGCTAATACACAAGAGATGATTCAATTAGTAAAGATGACTGGCAATATTTATCTAAAAATGCTCCCTGCTCTATGGTGAATATCTAAAGTATAACTTAGCTAAATACATAAAATCAAAATACTCAAAAGCAGTCAAAAATGTGAATTCTAAAATTTCAGGAACAAGAAACAATTTCCACAAAATAAAGGTTCAGAAAACCTGATCTTGACGTATCTCAAACTGCTGTTACTAAATAACCAGCTGTTACTTTTTAAAAACTCTAAAATAAATCTATTTTGAATTAAATTGCCAGATTTTCACTGTAAGTTTGCCAACACACTCTGTTCCATAAACCTGGCAAATTTTTGTTGCCCAGCTGCTTTACTGAGCAAAGTAAACACAAAGGTGTTCTCTACTGGTAAATACCCAAAAAGTTGAATGGCAGTCAAACTGTGACATTCATTCTCTTTTTCATGTTTCTCGGTGAGTTTCCTGTTGGGTTTCTTTTTAGATGTTTCTGCACGATTTATGATATCATACCTTCCATTAAAAAATTAAAATTCAGCTTAAATAGGCTCTAGATGAGGTCAAAATTATTTTCATCATTTCAACCAACAATATTATTGTAACTTAATATTATGCCAGACAAACAAACAACAACAAAAAAATCTCTTTTCCTTTTATTAGTGTAGGAAGAATTTCTTCTCAAATACCTGTCTATTCAAATGTCTGCCTCAGTGAGCAGCTGTCCATCACACTGAAATAAAACTGTAAATTTTCACCACTATTGCAAATGGTCAATTCTTAGGGTTTGTTTGCTTTTTTTTAAATTAAGAACCATATTTGTTCATGCACCAGGACAAGGAACTATGCAGGAACTCTTCTCATCAAAGTGCAAGGGTCAGCTGTATGTGCTCAGAGTAGTGAGGGCTGCTTATAATTCATCCCTTGGTGAAACACAAATACCATTCATTCAATGCACCTCTGAAAACCTGGTTTTTTTCCCAAAGAAATACTGATAAGAGAGGTCCATTGACTCAGCTCTTCCTCTAAGATGGGCTTTCACAATCTCCTGGAATGTTCAGCTTGAATTTGTACTCAATGTTGAAATGAGAGAGGTTATTTTTCTAATTGAGTCCACAAAGGATAGCCATATACTGAAAACCACCTCAGTCTGAGCAGGGGATAAATTACAATATCTTTGGAGTGTTGTTTTACTGGATAAGGTTGACTAAAAGCATCTAGCTCTAAATGTAATTACAGCACAATTTTACAGCTTTTACCAACCTACTTGAAATTATTAGGTCTAATCTGTTATATGACACCATTGCATAATTTTCATTTTTCAAATAGAGTGGCTTCCTTATTTTGGTAAGTATTGTTAAATCTATTAGAATATGCAACATGCAATTAGGTATGACTCATTACTTATGCCCAGTAGTTAATTTGAGACGCATTTTCCAATACAGTTTTCATGATAATGTATTTTCATTTCTCTAGTTTTAGCTTGCTGTGAGACAGCTGTCAATTTACTCTCATTGCTCTCTACTTTCATTGCTCCAAGCTTAAACTGCACATGTCAGACTGACAATAAGGAAAGTTTAATGTACTTCTAAGTCTTGCAAGCATACCTGGCAAATTACAACACAAAACTCTCATCAGGAAACCTGAGAAGTCTCCAAAAAAATACATATAATTCCTTTCAGCTTCTGTGTGTGTGTTTACTAAAAGTAGTGGAGAGGCAACAAAATTGAAGAGATTTTACAAAGTGGAAAACTACTTCAGACAAACTCCCTCTTCTCTCTTGCCAGAAAGAAATTTCCCTCTGGAGATTTTAGATCTAGTCATCAAACATCATCCTCACCCTTCTATCTTGTATAACCTTTCTCTGCCAAAAGGATAATACAACTCCTATTCACATCCTACCATGCACATCTGGAGATAGGATCATCACAATAGCATTATTTGCAGTTACCATACAGACTGAGGCCTTCAAAGGTTAGATACCAGATAGAGGTATCTTACTCTTCTGTTTTTTATCCATGACTGACATACACTGCAAAATAGTTCCTTTGTACAGTCATGTTAAAGTTTGTTATGAGCTCTTCAGCCAGAATGACAGTTTCAGTTATATTTATTTAAGTTGTTGCTGTCAAAACAAAGATTACATCATTTTACACCCATGTTTTGCTAATTAGGTAGCCAGGATATCTGCAAAATGAAGGGTAAGCTCATTTACTTTGGCAAAGGCTTTGACATCAACTGATAAAAACAGTATCAAAAATTAGTGTACTGATTAACAGCTCAAATTTGGGCAACCTGTACTGATTTCTAGCTACATTTTTAAATAAATTGTTTTTACTGGTGCCTGTTATGTTTTGGAATGCCTTTAAAGAGAAAGATCATCCCTTCTTCACTAATCACTTTTTCCAAGGGGAAAAAACCCAAACAACACAAACCACACAAACTTAATAGGAAATAGTTTTCTAAATATATTTTTAGTATCGGTAGCTAAAAAATAGTTTTATAACACAGTTCAGACAGCCTTATCCCACACACTGAAGTACCATGATTAATAAAATCTAAATGGGGGAGGAAAAGCTTCAGGGCTATATGATGGTGTTCCTACTAAGCTCTAAGAAACAGAGCAATGGGAACTCATATTAAAGGTGTGCAAATCATGAACACAAAAACATGACCTAAAATAAATAAAGAGCAAAATAAAACTAATAAATATAATTTGAATTTGAAGGCTTCAATGCAGAACTCCTTCTAATAATTAGTATTTTGACACATTTCTCTTGCAAATCTTGTTTCATGTAAAAGATGTTTCACAGGCAATATATTAAATGGCCCCTTCTGCAAAGCATTTATCATTTTAAAAATCAACTATTTCCCCACCTCCTTTCAAGAATCTCACTACACAGATTCTCAGCAGAACTCCTTTATGATGACCATTAGAAACACTTGTTAATCTCCATACTTGCTCATACCAAGCTGTTTTTATACATTTGCTCAAATCCTAGAGTATCTAGGAGCTTCCCAATGTCTTCAAACGATCCTAAGATGTCACTGGTGTGCTTTAATGACATACTAAGAGACAAAACCTACATCAAAATTCATACTGTCCAAAGAGATTTCAACTTTAGATTCTGTGAAAAGTAGGAAGGTTTCCTTTTCTATTATACAGCTGAGGAATGGAGATGCAAGAACGAAGTGAGCTCGTGAAATCATGCAGATGAAGTATGTAGAATGAGAAACTGAATATGAGCCATCACCTTTGAATCATTTCTGCTAATTATATCTCTGTTTCCTAAGTTGGTAAAGGGGGACCTGAGATATACAGAGCACTTTCTTCCTTCCACTTTATAAATATTATTGTAATTTTCAGAGGGGAAAAAAAATCAACATATTTTTAAATACAAAACCTTTGAAGCTATGCTAAGTATCCAATAGTCATCTGTTTGTTTTTTTGGTGTGGGTTTTTTTTTTTTTTTGTTGTTGTTGTTTTTTTGGTCAGGTTACATTAAGGCAAAGAGCACAAAGCACTGAGAAAAGGAAAAGGGAATATTTCTGAGATTGCACAAGAATAGACAAAATAGTATGGTGTTGGAAACCACAGCTGAAGCTTATTGGAGATCCACTTTCTTGAATGATTTCTGTAATTCTCAAATTACACAGGACAAAGCTAGCTATTTTACTTTTTATACACATCTTTGAAAATATGGTTTCCACTGAGTGCCTTTGTACGATATCCACATTCACATCCACACAAAACATTGATCTGCTTTCTAAACTTAACAGCCTCTGGACAAGCCAGGAGAAAGAGCTTTGCTAAGTAGCAAAGTGGGAGCCCAGCCTTTTGTCCCAACACTTGACAGTGTGAGGTGGAGACTGATAGTTGGACTCAGAGAATTGCACCGTTTTGAAATTAACTGCCTTCATTCAAATACTGTCAACTAAAAATCCATGCAGCGGTGGGAAAGCAAATATTCTGGTTTTACAAAATTCTGCATCAAAAAGTTTGTGATATGGTTTAGCCAGAGCTTTCTGCTAAGCTTCATATTGGACTGGACAGTTGTGCCTTCCACTTCCCCAGGTACACCTCTGTATTTGAAACTACCAACACAGTACACCAAAATGCTGATAAACAGCTGCACCACAACCACTCTCAGCTAAAGCTATTCCTTCTGGAAAAAAGCTCCAAACCCTTCAGTCTACAGCTGGACTGACTCAATCCTTCCTCTGGACCAACAGAGTTGGTACCAGCTGTGGTACCACACACCAGAAAGAATTTATGTACCTGAGAGATGAAAAGTTTTCTGAATAATTTTATTGGACCTAGGGTCTCTCTGATGAAGTATTATATTGGAGAAGCAAAGACAGTAAACAGAGGGCACTGAACAGAAATAGTTTGAGGATAAGTTCTGCTCTGCTTGTAGATGACCCCTTTATTTCTCAGTTTTCTTGTACCCTAACCTGTCAACTTCCCAGAATTCAGATGAAATTGTGTTGCAAAGAAGTTGTGAAAAGTTGAAAAGCCTGTGTTACTAGGGATTAGAAAGGTGGCAGTTAAAAATACTAAGTTCACACACTTTTTGTATTCCTACTATTAGAAAGAGTCTAAATCCCTTTATTTTGTCCTCTCTAGAAGCACAGAAAAACCCCCTTGTTTTCACCACTGATCTTGCAATCTAAATACTGCAAGAGACAAGAAATGGGATACTACAAGAAAACAATGAAAAAAAGATAGTGTGATATGACAATTTCAAGGACTGTTGCAAACACATGTAGAAATGAAACAAAATGAGAATTTTAAGGAGGGATGCTTTGGGAATAGCAAAAGCCTCATAAGCTTCAGAAAGAGCATGGGAAAAGTTTAAAAAGCGAGGCAGAAAAATTAGCGCACAAGAAATGAAAACTCAGGTTTAATAAGGATATGAAGTAGTTCCTTGGATGATAGTCAGTACAGAAAATATGTATAGATGATAACACAGCAGAAAAGCCACTTTGAAGCAGCGAGATGCTTTTGTACAGTGTCAAGTATTCCTACTACTATTTTTTGTGGCCTACTACAGATACAGATAAGAACTGCAAAGTTTTATGGATGTACATTTTTCAGAAGATTGAGTATTTGAACTCATCCTGTATATTATGTTATTTCCAGCTTGACCTTGCAAAAAAAAGCCTAAACTTGTTTATAATAGAAATATTTATCGCTATTTCTATTTTACATAATATATACAAAGGATTTTATATAGGTAGGAATTCTTAATAGTGAGTCAATCATATGGAATTTTACAGACTAGAATGCATATGTTCTACTAGTGAAATATTTCCTAGAAAGCATTAGTGAATTCATTCATTTGAGATTCCTATCAGATATTCTGACTACTGTCATTCTATTGTCATACATGTTTCAGTGGAGAAACATATAAATTTGGAATTAAAAATATTATCAATAACCCTCTTTCCACTCTCAGTATATATTTCCTTTAGTCAACTTTCTTCTTTGTCAATCAAGTTAAAACAATGACTCAAAATGAAGACATCTTGGCATATGTATCTATTATTCCTTCTATAATGTATTACTCCCACTGGCTTTCATGGGAATTATGCATATGAAAAGACTCCATTATTAGGCTAGATTAAGAGAAGACATTTAGAAATACTTAACTCATCATACCACTTCAGAACCTAATATTTATAATGGTACTTAAGCCTGGAGCAATATAAACAAAAGTACAAAACACAACTCCCAGAAATATACTATGGATGGATTTTTTAAAACTTTTTTTCAATAAAATTGAACTGAGTTTAAACTATTTTTCTTGCTTTTTGATACATGAACAACTAAATAAATATGAACCAGATCACTCCAATAGACTTGCAATATTCCTAAACCAGAGAAGTCACATCAAGTGACTTCAGTAAGTCATTAAGTGACTTCGAGAAGTCAGTAAGAGGACAGTAAAAGGGCTATATTGCAAATATGTGAACTAGATGTCTGTATAACCACATAAAGATCCTTAAAATTTTTTTGGTATCCCTATATCTTTTTTAATGTATTAAACCTGATCCTCTGGAAGCATAGCCAGTCATCTTTAACTCTTCAGACACATTTTGATTTCCATTTTGAGTTCATAAGTGTTGCTCTCCTCCCATGTAACTCAAGGGTACTCAAGGATAGTATGAACTACCTCCCTCTGACCTAGGATGTTGGGCCCTTCCTTTCTCCAAGCTAAAATTCAATGGACCTCCACTTTACTCTAGCAGACTGGGTAAACAACAATTGGCCCTTTCCCAGATGCATAGCTCAGATGTAGAGTCAATCTTCTAGGCTAGTTAGAATGGGGTAACTTTCTAAATGTTCCTTGTTTTTTAACCTAAAGCATACTGGTGCACAGTTAACCCTGGACTGTAATTTTTGATTGCTAGTAACACCCTTGCCACTTTTGCAAAAAAGTATTCTCACCTGCATGCAATAGTGCCTCAAATTCAGATTGTCCAATCTGACTGGAAAAGTTCAGATCTTAACTTCTAACCACCCATCTACTTTATAATATGGGCACCGTTATAAAATTTTGACTCTGTAATAGTACTTCTACAACTTGAAGCAATCCTCTGAGGACTGAACACTTCAGATATTCTTTACAGTTGGATAGCTCACATCTGGACATCACTAATCAGGTCAGTCACAGGTACTTATCTTGTGAGATAAAGATATTGGAAACAATATCCATAAAGAATCCTGCTAGAAGCATAAATCCTTGAATTAAAAACCTGTTCAAACACATGCTGCGCCTTTTCCAATTGTACTGTAGATACCCTGGACTATATCCTGGGTTAACAGATGTCTTTGTACCCACCATGTGCAAGTCATTGTGTAAAAACTTTCTTAGGGAAACTAGATTTTCTTAAGAAGTGACAAACCACATTACATTAAGTGAAAATATAGAATTTACATGCCATATGAAATCATGTGTAAGTCTAGAACACTGCATTTCAAGAAAGTAGAAATAATGAGGCTCCAGATCACAGCAACAAGAATCAAAGAAATACAAGAAAAATATTGGGTTTTTTTCTATAAAGAAGAAAACAAGAAACAGGGATTGTTTAAAAGAATAACACAGTGGAAGCATGACTGAGAATCTCAAATATGTAAGGGTCTGAGGCAAAGAGGAAAATAAAAATCCTAGTAACTAGTAACTAATGAAAGCTAATGGGTTCAACTAGCTTACTTTTAGCAGGTTAAGTTTAAGATCAGAAAGAACAAAAAACATTCTAATGGGAAGAGCAGTGAAATGCTAGAATAGATAACTTACTTAGGTAAGTAATCATAACAAATCTTTAGGCAGACAGGCAAGTGCTTACTTAAAAAGACAACCTTTATTGACTGTGGCTTTGGAGGAACAGGGAGGGGGCAGGTATGATGCTTTCAGGAATAAGTTTCAACTGTATGATTCCATACTGAAGTGACTGAAGAAATGTAGCCTTGTAGTGACTCACTTGCTGTGGGATCTTGACTTGGAAGGAAGGTCTTTTTCTGGAAAAGACCAAATCAAGTTCTTCATGTATACAATCACTTGGATTCTGATACAATCTATGAATCACCTAGCTACATTGATCCAATCAGTTTAATGATAATGACTTTCAGGGCTGGACTATATACAACCAATATCTGATCCAGCCATAGGATATAGGATTTTGCTTGCTAAGAGGAATTACTTAGTAAAATATCCCATGGCCTTGAGGCCAGACAACACTAGCAACAGCTGCTAATAACACTGAATTCCAGATGTAGACTCTGCTGAAAAACTTAAAGGAATTAGTTTTACTATATTTTGCTTTAAAAACCTAGATGTACTCCAAATCCTTATTATCATACCTCTACTTTACTATTAAGTTGAGACCTTTAGTGTTTTGTTTGTTTGTTTTTAATTTAAGCCTAAAACTTTTTACTGGCAGATCAACTTTAATAATTAGAATCACAATCCTGTACAAAGGCCACAAGTCTTTGGAGAGTTAACACTAAGTAAAGAACTTTCTCTAGTCAGTTATTTTGTTTCCAATAAAAATGTCTGACTAATGTACACGGGACACAGGACAAATGTACAGCTCCCAGTCTGATTAGCAACTAAGTATGAAAAAACTATAATTTTCCAGCTTCATTTCAATAATCTTGCGTATTATTCTATAATAAGCAGCATGCAGAAGTAGGAAAGTTACATGGCCATACTTATTCCCTACATTTAAATGGCTTGATCTAACACCAGGTAAATGATCCGAGGAAAAAAGAAAAAACCTGCATCACAGTTCATATTTTGGATGGTGAGAACTAGACTATTAGAAAAGAAAGTTTTTAAAATTTATAAACACCATGACAACCGAAATAGGTACATAAGCAGTATAGCGAGCATCAGGTATTCTCAAAGTTTCTACACATAGCAAAGTAGCTCCCATTCAAAACATCCTAATTTGACAAAGTTACGAACGTCAGTGCTTCAAATTAAATCCTTTAAAATACATCTCACCTATACACGATTGCTCTCTGATAGTGTGTCGATTACTGCCCTTTTCACAGCCACTACAAAGAGGCACCAAAGGCAGCTCCGCCTCCACCCTCCGAGCAGTGAAGTTGCCACAAGCAGGGTCCCGGGCTGAAAGGAGCCCCGGGTTGCCCCTTGGGGCTGTCCCCGGCGTACTCACCATGGCGGGCTACTTTGGAAGACTTTCTTCCCCTCCCCTTGCACCTACGCACAATGAGGGAGAATGGAGAGCAGTTTCAGCATCAAATTTGAACTTCCCTGCTTTTGTTAGCATGAGTCACCACCTTAACATTATCTCAGCTGTAGACTTTTATCTGTGAATATCTAAGCCCTGTCTTGTGGAAAACTAATTACTGAGCCACTGAGAGGCTTCATAATGTCCTGCATTTAAGTCCTGAACATCATACATAATGCATAGGAAGCAGTCGCTGCACTCTGATTACAGAACACTGTCATTAAGAGAGCAAATTAAAGATGTGAATAATTCACTGGCTGAGCTTATTGTCAGTGCTGCATTGTGAAATTAGAATTTCTAATAAGTACTGCAATTTTTTTAACCCAATTAACACAGAGAACATCTTGAGTCTGATTAGTACAATAAAAATTATTACCTTATTCTTTTGCTTCACAACAGCCAAATTAAATACTGTACTTAATTATGCAGCATTCATCGCTTCTGTGCTAGAAATAATAATAATAAAAAATTCTCACTATCGCTTTAATAAGACTTCCAATATTTAGAGTGCAACTGAAAAATAGAGCATACGAATCTCCTGCACAATTTCTTATCACAAAGTTACTGGCTTTTTTCTTTACAGACTTTGAAAATAGGGTTTAATATCAGCAGCCGACCATGATGTCACTGCTGAAGTCTTCTCTGGAAACAAAAAGGTATTCAAAAAAATCCCACAAAACGACCCTTCTGAACAAGCTCTGAATATATATTGTGAATTAACTTTCTCTGGGTTGATGTGAAGGCAGAAAAAAAAAGCATTACTACTCACTGCCTTGAAATCGAATATACAAATATACAAACATAGAAACATGTATACACACACACACACATATATATAGGTTGCTTCAGAAAAGATGCTTAGGAAATATACTAGGAAAAAAACCCGAGCTAGATCAGCTCTCTTACCTCAGCTCCCTCTTGGCATGGGATAGATAACATCCTTTCATCCCAGAAAGGAGAAAAGTCCGATTCAACATCCAGCGTGTTGATTTTTCCCCATACGATGCCTGCTGCCATGTTAAATAAAGAAAATGATCACTGAGGATGCAGCTTTTGTCTCCAAATATTTGAATACTGCCTTTTAGTGACAAGGACCCCGGGAACCTTCGCACATCTGGCAGCAGACACCACTGGCTGCAGCTGCTGCAATGGGATTTTTCCTCAACCCTATTTCATTTCCAGCTCCTTTTTCTTCCCCATCCTGAGGAAGTTTAATCATCAAGCATGGCTGGGGAAGAAAAAAAGAAGAAGGGAAAAAAAAAAAAAAAAGGAAAGGTGGCATTGCAATCACAAGCTTTCTTGGTTTTGTCCTAGAGACAGGGACTGCAGCAACCACTTTGCATCTTTGTCTAGTTATTTTAGCATGTGCGTGCAAGAGGAGAGGAAAAAAAAACCCTGAAAATTATTCAGGCATAATGCAATAGACATAAAGAGACAAAAAGACAAGGAGAGAAAGAGAGGGGAAGAGAAAGAGGGAGAGTGAGGGAGGGAGAGGAAACAGAAAGACTAAGAGAGGGAGAGGGGGCTGTCTGTGCAGATAAATCTGCATATGGAAATCAGGGTTATCCTGGGTACAGTTTTATTTAACCATGATGTACTGTTTTTTTAATTAGACAGGAATTTAAAGAAGGAAATGAGAGATTCTTACAGACATAGGAGCAAATGAAGCATTTTAAATCACAGCAAAGCTTTCAGAGCAAGCCATAGCAGCAACAGCAAAACTTTTTATAGCAACTTTCTTACTAGAAGGAAGTTTCGTGCACTGCTGCTATTTTGCACCCAAAATCCAGGCAAAACTGGAAAAGCATTAATTTTGAAATAAAATCAAATCAAGACAATCCAAAATAATACAACACTTAAAAAAAAAAAAATACCCAGAAGCCTCTAGGTCCGCAGCATGCACTTTAAGCTAAGTTATGCCAGGCATAGGTTTTAGGACTTTTGCCCTGGCCCCCACTCTGCAGTGACTGTCACACCCAATGAAGATGCTGCAGTAAATGATAGAAGTGATACTTAGCTTGAATTTCAAATGCACTAACCACCTCTTCCCAAGCTTGATGAGAATTGTGTGTGTTTGGGGATATGAGCATTACCTGACAGAGATAAGAAGGGTGGATCTGGACATGTAAGACATCAGAAAAGACCAGGAGAACCTCATGCCCATCTCTGTGAGGGAGCATAGGAATGAATAAACTGAGAAAGCTGAGGAGAAGAAGGGAAATGAAATTCAGGTAAAGTCTAGACAAGAATGACACCAGAGAAAGGTAGGGGGCAGCTGCAGTACAAGGGAATTTACAAGAAAGATGGGGCAAGACTATTTATAACAGCATATAGAGACAGGACAAGGGGGAATGGGTTCAGTTTGAAAGACAGTGGGTTCAGATTAGATTTTAGGAAAAAAATCTTTCCTGTGAGGGTGGTTTGGCACTGGAACAGGTTGAACAGCGATGTTGTGGATGCCCCATCCCTGGAGGGGCTCCAGCCCAGGTTGGATGAGGCTCTGAACACCCTGGTGCAGTTGAAGCCCCCACAGGAGGGCTGGATGTAGATGATCTTTAAGGTCCCTTCCAACCCAAGCCATTCTATAATTCCATGTTCTGGGAGCACAAGGGAGGCAGCTGAACCGCACTGGCAAGATGGTGGCGTTCACGTGCGAGGGGGCCAGAAACCACTTGTGCTAGCTG